>JADBJO010006990.1:96524-99024 GCA_016801955.1 Conus betulinus
GGGAAAGAGGAGACAGGGAGGACAGAGAAAGAGGTGGACAGACAACATGGCGGAGTGTACAGGGAAAGAGGAGGACAGGGAGGACAGAGAAAGAGTGGACAGACAACATGGCTGAATGGACAGGGAAAGAGGAGACAGGGAGGACAGAGAAAGAGGTGGACAGACAACACATGGCTGAGTGGACAGGGAAGAGGAGACAGGTGAGGACAGAAAAAAGGGTGGACAGACAACATGGCTGAGTGGACAGGAAGAGGAGACAGGGAGGACAGAGAAAGAGGTGGACAGACAACATGGCTGAGTGGACAGGAAAGAGGAGACAGGGCAGACAGAGAAAGAGGTGGACAGACAACATGGCTGAGTGGACAGGGAAGGAGGAGACAGGGAGGACAGAGAAAGAGGTGGACAGACAACATGGCTGAGTGGACAGGGAAAGAGGAGACAGGGAGGACAGAGAAAGAGGTGACAGACAACATGGCTGAGTGGACAGGGAAAGAGGGAGACAGGGAGGACAGAGAAAGAGGTGGACAGACAACATGGCTGAGTCGACAGGAAAGAGGAGACAGGGAGGACAGAGAAAGAGGTGGACAGACAACATGGCTGAGTGGACAGGGAAGAAGACAGGACAAACAGAGAAAGAGGTGGACAGACAACATGGCTGAGTGGACAGGGAAAGAGAAGACAGGACAGACAGAGACAGAGGCTGGCTGAGTGGACAGGAAAGAGCTGTGCACACCACCATCAAGGGTGACACCTGGTGCAGCCCGTCATCTCGCCAGTGACCTCATGGTCATACAAGTTCTGGGACCACAACACCCAGTTGACGCTGTTGTCGTTGGAGGTGGTGGTGACGATAGATGTGCAGGTGATGGTGATTGTCCGGCTGAAGACAACTCTTGGCCATCACCCGTATATTGCAGGCTCGCAAGGAATGCCAGACGGAGAATGTTCTTTTGTGGTATCGTTTCTGATTAACTAAGTAAGTACAGTATTCTTCTTCTTCTTCTTCTTCTTCTTCTTCTTCTTCTTCTTCTTCTCTTCTCTTCTTCTTCTTCTTCTTCTTTTCTTCTTCTTCTTCTTCTTCTTCTCCTTGTTGTTGTTGTTGTTGTTGTTGTTGTTGTTGTTGTTGTTGTTGTTGTTGTTGTTGTTGTTGTTGTCGTCGTCGTCTTCTTCTTCTTCTTTTCTTCTTCTTCTTCTTCTTCTTCTTCTCCAACTCCTCCTCCTCCTCCTCCTCCTCCTCCTCCTCCTCCTACTCCTCCTCCTGCTCCTCCTCCTGCTCCTCCCTGCTCCTCCTCCCTCCTTTATCTTCTTCCCCTCCACATCTACCACATCATCTCCCCCCTCCCCCTCTAATCATCTTTCTCGTCCTCTTTCTCCTCTTCATTTTTCTTCCGAACACTTCCTCTTTTTTTGGTTTTTGGTTTGTTTGTTTGTTTGTTTGTTTGTTTGTTGGCTCGTTTGTTGGTTTGGGTCTCGCAACGAAATGGTTATAAATGAGTAATTGTGTTGTTATGAATATGCGAGCGACACTTACAAATGCAAGTCAACGCTGATACAGCTATCGGGGCCTGGAAATAATGATGAGTTATGAGAGGCAGAAAGATGAATACTGGTTTATCTAGTCACTCATTAATTACCAGTTACTGTCAGGGCCTTCACGCGTTCCTCGGCCCAGCGCTCTTCATCTTCAGCTGACAGACTGTAAGATAGTGGACGAGCGAACGATGACGTGAATGTGTGTGTGTGTGTGTGTGTGTGTGTAGTGTGTGTGTGTGTGTGTAGTGTGTAGTGTGTG
This sequence comes from Conus betulinus, assembly GCA_016801955.1. Lineage (NCBI taxonomy): Eukaryota > Metazoa > Mollusca > Gastropoda > Neogastropoda > Conidae > Conus > Conus betulinus. Next base: position 98,317 of record JADBJO010006990.1, read on the forward strand.
TGTGTGTAGTGTGTAGTGTGTATATACTAGTCACATAAAGTTAAGCACAGGCCTTTGCACACACAGGGGGTTGATTCATCCCTTCAAAAAAACATGTTTTTTTTTTATGCGGCAACCAATGATGGAATCTCACACAGCAGTGTGTAATCCAGCCTGTGTCAACTGGTAGTGCGCACGGGGGTCTTGGTGACCTCGTTACCGCGCGGGATAAAAAGTGCAAAGTTGCGTTAACTGTGTGCTGTTTTGCATCAAGCTTGCTGGCGACACAAGATGTGTGTAAAATGAAAAAATTTTTTTTCCCGTGCAAGAGCAGTCTCTCAAGTGAGTTTTATGCCCCTTCTTTTGGCTGTTTAAGCGCGGGGTTGGTTACTGTCAGCCCTTTTCTCACCATGCCACCACGAAGAAAACTTAGCACCTTTGACAAAACCAGGGCGATTGCGTGGATACAAGATGGCATTGCAAAGGCTGAAGTGGCGCGACGACTTGGTGTGCATCATTCAGTTATTGTTAGACTGAATCAGCGTTTTAGGGCGACCAACAGCGTTGAAGAGAGGCCACGGTCAGGTCGGCCTAGGCAGACTACTCCCAGAGAAGATCGTTTCATCGAGAGGCAGGCCCTATTGCAGCGGGATACCACTTCCACCAGCATCCAAAGGCAGCTTCGTATGGCAAAAAACACCATCCTCAGCCGTCAAGCCATACGAAACC
>JADBJO010006990.1:104024-109024 GCA_016801955.1 Conus betulinus
GGATCCATCTTGTCTTCGCTTCAAAAAAAAAAAAAAAAAAAAAAAAAAAAAGAAATTCAGGGTTCCTGCGGATTTTAAAACCGTTGTAGATGTACATTCTACCGCCCAGATCGCTGTTTCATGGCTTTGTTTCGTCTGGTCTCATGTATTTTTCTGTGATACTCTTCCCATGCCTCTCGTCATCATCTACCAGACATGCTCACGGCCACTTGGAAAGATTTTGAAATGAATTTCTAATAGAAACAAATGAAAATCTGAATCAGACAGCTCAAAACAAAAGGAAGAATTAACAGAAGTATGAAAAAATTAAATTTTTTTTTTTTTTAAACCGCAAAATAACTAAGTCCTGGCACGATGGACATACAGTTTACTTAAATAATTCTAAAGTAGGATCAGGAGATTTGCTATACGCTCTTCAAACTGAATTTTGTTTGTTTGTTTATGAAACAGAAACGTCAATAACAGAAAAAAGGTGGTACATTACTGTTTTTGTCAAGGAAGACAAATCCAAGAAATGTATGGGGGAAAAAAATATAGACCATTGTCATGTAAAATGCGAGTGGTAATCGGATCAGTTTGCATAGCCAAAGCAGATACTGTTTTGCTAAAAATTTGTACTCGAAGCTCTGAAACTCAATAGCCAATACAGATACTGTTTTGCTAAAATTAATACTCAAAGTTTAGACACGATTTCAGTCAGGGAGGTGTACTTGGGATGATTTTGAGAGTTTTATAAGAATACATCAATTGAAACAAAAATTTTACAGGAAGACGAATTTGCATGCTTAAAACCTTTAAAAGAAAAGGCTATGAGTCCCTAAACTGGACCAATTTGGAAAAAGAAAATTGTCTGTTTACCTTTCACAACAGTATCAAAGCTACCGTAATTTTGAATCTTAAAAAAGGCTGTTTTTCCGTTAGAAAAGGGTGTCGTCAAACGTGATCGTATATTGTCTTGATATTTGTATAATCTATGAAGAGTTATTACCATGCAACACTATGAGACGACAAAATGAAAGAATTTTTTTTATCTAAAAAAAAAACGAAAAAAAAAAAAAAAAAAAAAAAAAAAACGTGAACAAAGCTTAGAATAAATCAATTTTTCTGATCACACTTATTTTTTACATTAGAAGGGAATAGAAAATCTTATCAAAATGCTTGTGACTTCTGACAGAATTTGAAGACAGTTCAGAAGTTCAGATCTATAGCTAGATATAGAAATACTACTTCTACCGCAAACCGACCTACACAGACCAATACTTGCAGTTCGACAGCCACCAACCTCTGGAACACAAAATTGGAGGGATTCGAACTCTCACCCATAGAGCCAATACCATCTGCCCAACTCAAGAGGCACAGCAGAAGGAGAAAGACCACCTGAAGGAAGTGCTCACCATCTTGGGCTACCAGAAGTGGGCCTGGAACAGCCCAGGAGGCAAGAGATCGACCACCTCACCCCAACCACAAGCGAGAGAACAACAAGAGCGCAAGGGACATGTCACCATTCCCTACGTTGGAGGTATAAGTGAAGCTCTGACCAGGAAGATCAGGAAACTGTACGTTTACTATGACAGACGCTACGTTTGGGATCGGGTTCGACCGGTACTTCCGAAGCGTACGGGCGGGGAGGCTCGTGTGTCAGCCGCTTTAACCTGAACATGGAGGCGAAACGTTCGTCAACCAAGAGCAGTTTAAGCCGTATACTTCACACACGATTGGTACTTCTGCTATAACAATGGAAAATGAAGGCTGAGTCCCCGAAGAGCCCCAAATCATGCGCGCTTAAGCCATCCCTGTACAAAAGAAAAAATGCTTCTCTCAGTGATGCGGCTTTTACTTTTCTGCGACTTTTTTGTTTGATTGTTTGTTCTGTTTTGTCAATTTTGTATGTAGAGGTGTATAAATGTAATCACTAGTGCATAATTATCCTACAAACAACCTTGTAAAATTGGACAGAGATTCGCAAAAAAAAAAGTTTTTAAGTTACTGAATGAAGAGACGGACAGATAGGACCCAAAACAATATCCTGCTGTTCGGCAGGCCTCAATGGTAGGTGATTTGAACTCACCTTGCACACAGAAGTTGACTGCCTGACGTTCGGCTTGGGCCCTGACGGGGGTGGCTTTGTGATGCACTCCGTCAAGCCATCGTCTGCGCCCCATCACTGTCTCTGTGTAACCTGTTGTCCGTCAGTCCAGCCGTTTTGTTTCGACACAACACTTCTTATCCAGCCTCAGACAGTCTCTTAATCAGGCATCCATCCAGCTGAAGTGTTTCTACATTACTTTCTGATACTGCTTTGACATAACCTACCACCATCGATGCCACCAAAGTGTATCTATACATTACGTCCTGGCACCAGCTGTGATAGTTTTTCTGTGTAACCTGTTAGCCATCAATCAATCCTAAGTGTTTCCTATAATATCATTTTCACAATCAGCCCATGACAGTCCCTACATGACATGCCAACTTAGGTGTTTCCATACATCGCTTTCAAATACTGTCTATGACAATCTCTATCAGTGCAATTTATAAAAGATAATTATGGAATATAGGAATATACATCCTGGGAGAGGATGGGGATTTTTAAAGCTAAACACTACACCGATACCTCAGAACGGAAACACGAACTTTTTTTTTTAATTTTAGATGAGCAAATGGCATCATTTGAAAAGTGGATTTCACAAATGATAACCAAATGAGACAAACAAGCAAAAATCAGAGGAAATTACACAACAATATCAGCATGCTCACAATTTTCCACAACTTGGTGCCAAGACTGCGCATCTGAGCTAATTTCCCTCAGCTTCCATAGACAAACTTGCCCAGATGATCTACTAGGTTAGAGCACCGAGTTCGTAGTCAAACGTTTGAGTTTGAATGGCACGGACTGCCAACATCCAAATGGTATCTTTCCTGTCAGTCTCAACTCGCTGTCAGTGTGGTGGTGTTTCTGTGCCATTTGGGACACCACAGACAGACAACATGCTGACTAGGTCACTGAAAATGTCAGATTTTATGCTGGGCAGCCGTGGCATTCGAACTGGTATCGTTTGATTCAAAAATTCGAAATTTCGACCTGTTGGGTCAGCGAGGAACCTCTTCATTACCACGAAATGTCTCCGTAAATCCACACCGACGATTTCTCTGCAGCTGATCTCCAGTTAAACCTCCGTGTTCTGATAAATCACTGTGTACTAGCTCCTTTAACAGACTGTGTAACCTGCCATCAACCAAACGATCTTTTTCTTAATTCAAAACCATGCTGTAGTCTCTCCTGTCACAGTCTACCATCAATCTTACGTGCTTTTATCAGTAGTTTTGTTTAACCGCGATCACAGCCCCTGTGTGATCTGCTGTCAAACCAACGAACTCGACAAATCCGGCGTCATCTACAGAGTCGACTACCATGACTGCAACCAACACTTTGTCGGAGAATCAGAACATCCCCTCCAAAAGAGACTCATAGAACACAAGAGGGACTCTTCGCCTGTCGGAGCACACCTGCACTCCGAGCAACAGCACTTTGACATGGACAACGTCAACATCCTGGGCAGAGAAAACAAGTGGTTCCAGCGAGGGGCCAAGGAGGCCATCTACATCGCAGCCACCAACCCCCCGCTCGACAGGGACCGGGGCCGCTACACCTTGCCCCCGGTGTACTTGTCATTGATTCGGTCACGTGACCTGGGTATGTCCCATGGTCGCGTGATCTGAATCGAGCTCACTCAAGTCAGCAACAGTATCGCTGAAGAAGATGGCCGGGTGGCTGTCGAAAGCTACGAGTGAGTAGCGCATTTTCGTTTGTTGGGAGACTAGGTCTAACTCCAGGTGGCAATATGAAATATATATATTATATTATATTATGTTATATATATATATATATATATATATATATATATATATATATATATATATATATATATATATATATATATATATATATATATATATATAGCCTATATGTATATTCTGGATTACTAATGCTACACTCCGACAGATCGGAGAGCAAAGACAGAAGCGCATCCTGAATATGCGACGTGTCACCATCATCGCGAGTCGGCTCGATGTGTTCTTCTGCACTGCTGCTGTGTACTGTGTTCGTCCGATCCGGTGTTAAGCACCGCCAGTTCCTTCTCGTCTTTAGTGGCACCGAGACCAGCACCAACCTGTTTCAGGTCGTCTGTTCTGCTGCTTCGCTCTCTCTTGATCTCGTCGCACCTGGCTGGGGGGTGGGGGGGGGTGTGGGGTGGGGGGTGGGGGGTGGGGGTGGGTGGGTGGGTGGGGGGAGTGGGGGGTGGGGGTCTTCATGTAATACTGAACTTGCATTCTCCGGTTCAGGACAGGATCCGCCATTGTTGATACTGTAATGACTTGCTTTAGTCGTAAAACGACCAGTGTTGCTGTCTTCACCTAAAATTTTCCAACTTGACACGGTATTGTCAGTCAGCAGGGCGTTCGAGGCTGTCTCCACAGTCGCTGGAAGTCCAGTAACTGGCATGGTCACAGGAAAATAGAAAACAATTACCGCAGCTAAAAAAATGGCGCACTGTCCCTTCGTGTCAAACCACATGGCCGAGAGAGAGAGAGAGAGAGAGAGAGAGAGAGAGAGAGAGAGAGAGAGAGAGAGAGAGAGAGAGAGAGAGAGAGAATTCACAACACAGAGGTTTGTCAACATCTATATGTCAATCAAAAATAAGATGAACTGAAAAAAAAGTATGTATGCCCATCACGGACATGCTTTCTCGTGATTTCTTTCGGAAAAAAAGAACGAGAAGACGAAGAAAAAAAAACATTACCATGTAAGACGTTTCGCAGACTAGTTCATACACACGTTTTAATCATATGTGTTGTTCTATATTATTCATAATTTCATTTTGCATTGTTCTATACAACATTCACAATTTTATTCAAAGTCTTCAAAGACGTTCATTAGCATTGCTGCAAATACGATGGAAAAGAGCGTAAGGGCCGAGACAGAGCCTTGCTGCAGTCCTTTT
>JADBJO010006990.1:114024-121865 GCA_016801955.1 Conus betulinus
CAACAACAACAAATACAAAACGTAGTCAAGTTCTATTATCAAGTTCACATCGTAAATGGAAACAACGTTGTTGAAGGTGGCTGAACTTGTCAGGACCATTGATGCACAAGACTGGAATGGCAGCAGGTGCGTGTTTTTTGCTCCCTTTCAGGTTGTGTTTTTTTTTTTTTTTTTGTTTGTTTTTTGTTAAATGTGCGTGGTTTTAGCCATTACTGGGTTATGGTTTGCTACTTTGTGTTTGTTATTCTGCGCTGGAATCCAGTAAAAAAAAAAAAAAAAAAAAAAAAAAAACGTTTTGTTTTTTATGCTGTAGTGTGACACTTAGCTGTCATACTACTCTTTGTGCGTCAGTTGTTAAATCTCTCTGCCTTCTTTCTCTTTTTTTCCCTTTTTTTTCCTTTTTTTTTTGTTTTGTTGGTTTGTTTTGCTCCCCTTTTCTTTCCTCTTTTGTTTCCCATTTTCTCGTAAAGGATGATTACAAGAACACAAATCTTGCACCCACTGCGAAACAGCAAAGCGCCGTAGCCCGAATGGGCGAGTGGTAGAGGACTGTCAGACGGTTCACCGTGTCTTAGACACGGTACTATGAACAGCGAGCCCATCCATCCCTCCTCTCACTCCTCTTTTTCCCCCGGCCCCCCACCACTCTTCTTGCAAAAACGTTATTGACCCCTGACTGCGTGAACCCCTGGTGGCGAAGAGAGAGAGAGAGGGCGTTAAACATCAATGACATCCAAACAGGGTGTTGTCCCTGGCAACATAATGAAAAAAAATGCGGGGTCGTCTGGTGTGAAACAACGGAAAGAAAATCCTGGCTGGTCTGCCTTTGTTTTTTTTTTTTTTTTTTTTTTTTTTTTTTTTTTTTTTTAAATCTGGGAACGGAAATCTGTAAAGCAGTGTTGTTACAGTTAGAGAGCAGTTTTCTGCGTCGATATAGCTAAGAGAATATAATCTACTGACAGAAGGTAAGGTAACTCTACGAATGATTTACAAGCTTCATTCCGTCAATTCTCTTATCCACTCTCTCTCTCGCTCTCTCTCCTCTCTCTCTCTCTCTCTCTCTCTCTCTCTCTCTCTCTTCGCTCTCTCAAGTAAATCTCCTGACGGAAGGAAACCTACGAATGATTTAGAAGCTTCATTCCGTTTTATTTCTTCTCCTCTCTCTCGTCTCCCTCCTCTCTCTCTCTCTCTCTCTCTTAGATTTTAACGTTTTGAACATTACTGAATTACTCCTGTGTGCAAGGACATACGGGAATGTTACGATTTTATTTTTTTTTGTTTTTTTTTTGTTAACCTTTGATTTGATAAACACTGGGAATAATGTGTACTCTTTGTTTGCAAGGAAAGGAGAGGTAAATGTTATTGTTCTGTTAATCCCCCCCCCCCCCCGCCCCCACCCCCCTTGTCAAAAGACCTGAACTTTGGTAATTAATAACAAAAAAAAAATCTCTCTCTCTCTCCTCCTTCTCTCTCCTTAATCTCTCTCTCTCTCTCTCTCTCTCTCTCTCCTCGCCTCATTTCCATCAATAGATGGTCTCTTTCTCTTGCCTGAGGCTATGCAGTCTCTTCCGAAAGTAAAATTCATACCGACCGACTCCCCCAAACCCCCCCCAGACACCCTCCCCCCCAACTCCCCCTCCTGACTTGTTTCATTAATATGTAAAAAAAAAAAAACAGCGTTCAGGACTGTGCTTTCATTCTCCTTTTACAAAAAAAAAATATCTTTGCAAAGGGAAATCATGAGCAATGTAATGCTAAAACTCGGCAGTGGCAGTGTTACACATGTCATTTCCATTGTGCACGAATAAAACCTTTGTTTTTCCTGGGGGGGAAGGGGGGAAAACGTTGAAAATGGTCTTGCCAGGTCTCAAAGCCGGCATTAAACGTCGAGCTTTGGAGCGGAGAAAAAAAAAACCAAGCTGTTCAGGTGTTCTTTTTTTTTTTTTTTCAGAAAAAAGCGATTGCAGAGAATTCTTATCAGGCCTATCTGATAAGAGGAACCAACAGTTGTTACTTCGAGGGGTATGTTAGTTAAGCCGGCACGAATAGAAACCTTTTGGGCCTCCTTTGCCAGAAAAAAGGAAGAGAGGAGGGGGATCGCGAAAAGAAAAAACCCAGCGGGTTGGAGACAAAACAAGGGGGATGAATGATGAGAGAGGGGGAGAGAGGAGAGAAGAAGAGGGAAATGCGTAAAAAGGGGGGGAACGGAGGGGGAGAAGAACAGAGGAGGGCGGGGGGGGTAAGGGAGAACCGGCACATGTGGTACCCAGGGGACCGGGGGGGACAAGGGTTAGGGCGAGGCCGGGAAAGAGGGCTGGGAGGAGGGATCGGGGAGGAAGGTGGGATGACAATGACGGGATGGAGGAATAGAGGAAATAAAATACTGAGAATTCAAAGGATGTCAAGTTCACATTCAGAGAAACGTTTACACAGCAACACAACACACACACACAACACCACACACACACACAAACACACACACACACAACACACACACACCACGCCACGCACGCCACGCAACGCACCGCCACACGCACGGCACGCACACCCACGCGCACGCACACACACACAGCGCACCACACACCACACACCCACACGAACCACACTAAATATGATTTTTTTTTTTCGATCTCATTTTCTTTCGTTCCCTGTTTCCTTCCCCCACCTCCATTTTTTTTTTTAACAAACAACTTTGCCAGTCAGTTGACCTGTGTAATGGGGAGGCGGAAGGATTGTTAACCTGTTAACCTCCTGCCCTTTTCTCACCACCACATACTAAGCTGTTCAACCACAATAATTGTTTGGTCAATCCGGTGGCAGGCAGACCTGCATCTCGTGCAGTTCTAACTGCACAAATTCGTAGCTGCTGACAACCAATTCAGTAATGTAGTAGAGCTGACCTCTCTCTGATATAGATGCCCTTTGACCTTCCCTTTTGCATTCCTTACATTAAATGTCTTTATCTTGAAGCATAGGCTCAAAGATTGCCCCTTATCGTCGTTTTATACTAGTTTACGCAAATGATTTCAGTTTTTTTTTTTTTTTTTTTTTTTACAGCAACCTTTATTTCCTTACCACACTTTCCTTTCGTTTGCTTCGCTTTTATACCCTTCGCTGGCTGTCCGGCTGTTGGTTTGTTGCTGGATTTTTATTTTGGAACCCTGGTGGCGAGAAGCTGGGAAGTACCACAGAATTGTAGACTGGGTAATCTCTATTGATGCCACGGAAGAGGAGCACAGACGCAAATCAACCAGCCCCCATAATGGCCTTGAAGCAGGCAATGGCAACTAAGTATTGTTATCTTCAAGATTAACTACTAGAGTAAAGCTTAAAATCGTATCTTTTATTAATTAGTGGAAAGTAGAAATGAATAATAGATTTTTAACAACTAAAAGTTTGAAGTTATATATGAAACGTGTGGTGCGCGTGTCGTCAGTTTCCATCTGTGTGTGTATTGTGTTATAAACAAACAGAGATCACAGCACGGCCTTGAAAGCAAGAAGTGTTACCGTGAGATCGGATAAGGAATAATGTTTTTCACACATACATATATTGTTTTTTCCACATACACTCGTCAAAACAACTGAATTCCGATTCGAATTTCGCTCATGGAAGGAAGCAGAAAGAGTCATCTTCACATTTACATTTAAGAGACTAAGCGGTTTGTGATAATGCAGCTCTTGAACAAAAAAATTGGCTTCCAAGCCAAAAAAATCTTCGCCACTGCAGGATGGAAGCCAAGCCAAAAGCGGGATCTGAGTAGGGGCACATCACGAAAAAGCTCGGGGATTTCTGGTAAGAAACGTTTAAGAACGCCCCGATGGCAGAGGGCACAGCTTGAAAGAGTTCCAACATGGGGTCTTCGGTGTCGAGGAGGGAAGGGGGTTCCATCTGGAAGTCTGAACGAGGAGGAACAAATATAAGCGATCTTCTGTGGCAGAAGAAAATTCCCATCAAAAAACAGGTGCAGGTCGCAGTGCGGGTGCTTTGTGGATGAGATATCCGCCGTATCCTGTAAAAAAAGGACCATTTGCTAGAGTGTTGGTGTGGTTCGGGAAAATGCCCGGCTTCTGAGACATCCTACTAGGCGGACGTGGATGCGGCGCCTGGCACCCCCCTAGAGTATGGAGTTTATGGGAGTGTGCAAAACAGTTGCTGGGAGTGGCTGAGGGGGGGGGGGGGGGGGTTGGGAACTGGACCCTGTATATACAGATATATCTATTTGTGTGCCACAAAAGCTAACGGTTCCTCGTCATTTACCACTCCTGACCTGGCCGTCATTAACCAAAACAAAATGACCTCAAAAAAATTAACAAACAAACAAACAAAAAAAAAAGTAGTGTGGGAAGTTATAGGGGAAACAAAACAAAAAAAAAAAGAAGAAAAAAAAAAAAAAAAGGGGAAAAAAAAAAAAAAGAAAATGAGAAACAAAAAAAAAAAACAGGGAATTCATGTATGAATATTTAAGGGGAGATTGGTTGGGGGCCAGTCTATTGGGTGTGTGAGATTGAGAGAGGTAAGAGAAAAGCCATAAAGAAGAACAAGGTGCACTCGGCGAAAGAGAGGGGAGGGAGGAGAGTTCCTAACGTTTCAGCTGCTCAGTCGAAATGAGCTCAGTCGCGGGTTGGGCGTCACTTGCTTGCTCAATTCCGTTCAACGTTCGGAGTGTGTTGATCTGATTGATTGGGTGATGATGGAAATGGAGAGGTCCGGCACTCGAGGAGGATGGGAGGATAAGCATGGCGGGGAACGTGTTCGTCAATACTGAAATTGTCTCCGTCTCTATCTCTGTCTCTCTGTCTATGTCTGCGGGATTGTCTGGGTCTGTCTGTCTGGTCTGTCTGTCGTCTTGATGCCTCTGTCTCGTGTCTGTCGGTCGTTTCGCCTCTCCGGCTCTCTGTCTCTCTTTCCTTCTCTGTTCTGTCGTGGCTCCTCTCTCGTCTCTCTCTGCCGTCTCTCTCTCTCTCTCTCTCATCACCCCTCACCACCCCCTAGAAACCCCCCTCCTCCGCCCTCCTGCCCTCCTCCTCTCCTTCTCCTCTCATCTCTCTCGGGTCTGTCTGTCTCTGTCTGCCTCTGTTCGTCCTCTGTCTGGTCTGTCCCCTCTCTCTCTCTCCTCTTCTCTCTCTCTCCTCTCTCTCTCTCTCTGATCTCTCTCTCTCACGTTCTCATCACACACCCACCACCACCCCAGCCCCCCCCGCCCCCCCGACCCCCGACCCCCCCTCCTCCTGCCCTCCTCTCCTTTCGTGCACCCACACCCTTTTCGCCCCTTCGCCTTCTTCTTCCCCCCCACCGTACCCCACCCTCTCTCTCTCGTCTCTCATCTCTCCTCCTCTCCTCTCTCTCTCTCTCTAAGTCCTTCAACGTCTCCACACCCTGCACCCTAGGCAAACGATCGGGTCGTGGACGTTTGGCGCTTAATCAAGCGGCGTGATTGTGCCCCATTACAAGCCGGGGGTCTAATTGGGTGAGGGAACACATCAAAGCCAGCATGCTCGGGACCGCGCTCGTTCTGCTTAGGGGGGAGCTGTATCACACACACAGCGAACGGGGGGAGGACGATAGCACCATCTCTGGCACCGCGCTGATAAACCACTTTAATTGTCCAGCCAGCGTCACGCGAAAAACGGGTTCTCATAAACGGCTTTTAATTAGCCCGCCGTGGGTATGGCAGTTTCTATCGCTTTCTCTCTTCTCTCTGTCTGTGTTTGTGCCAGTCTGTTTTGTCTGTCTGTCCTGTCTGCCTGTCTGCCTGTCGTCGTCTGTCTGTCTGTCTCTTTCACTCTGGTCTCTCTCTCTCTGTCTCTCTCCTCTCGTCTGTCTCGGGTCTCTCTCTCTCTATCACACACACACACACACACACACAACACACACTAACACACACAGACGCACGCACGCGTGCGCGCACGCGCGCACACACACACACACACACACACACACACACCACACACCACACGCACGCAGCACGCAACACAACACACATTGCATATTACATTCACAAGGAAACATCTATCTACCTATCTATACTGTCTATCCTGTCTATCTGTCTGGAATAACTGTTTGATCTGATTCTTGTTATCTATATCTGTCTCTCTGTCTATCTATCCGTCAGTCTATCTATCACTGTTATCTGACTGATCTGAATGATCTGAAAATGACTAAACTGTCTGGACTCCTCTGTCTGTCTAGCTATCTATGTCTACCTCTATCTATCTATCTATATATCATATATAGACTATCTATCTATACTTATCTATCTATCTCGAATGACTGAATGACTAACGGTCTGTTTGTCTGCATGTTGGTATGACTGTATATCTACTCTCACTATCTATCGACCTATTATCTATCTATCTATCTATTTTTTCTACCGCTCTTCTCTCTCTCTCATCTCTCTCTCTCATCTATCTCTCGCTCTCGCTCTCTCCTCCCCCCTATCTTCTCTCTCGTGCGAACTCGGCAAGCTTGCAGGCTTTCACACACACACACCAAACACACACACATGCGCTTGCGGTGTGCCCCTAAGAGGTCATGAAACTTAATAGGAATCAAAAGGACTAGAGCAAAAAGCAACGAGTACCACGTGTGCACACCGCCAAAAGGCACAGCCGCAGATCAGGGGCTCCTCCGTTTTCTTCAATGCCCCGACCTGGCATTCAAGTGTTCACCTGGTAATTTTTTTTCTTCTTATTCTGACTTCTTCTTCTTTCTCATCATTTTTTTTTTGGGGTGGTTGTGGGGTCGGGGTGGGGGTTGGGGGTGGACGTGGGGAAGGGGGCGGGAGTGAGCGATGTGGACGGAAAGGGGTGGTGGCGTGGGGGAGGGTGGTGGGAAGGAAGTTGGATGGAGTGATGAGGTGTTCGTGTTTGTGCGTGTGCGTGGGTGGTGTGTGTGGGGTGTGTGTTGTCTGGTGTGCGTGTGTTGGTGTGTTGTGTGTGTGTGTTGTGTGTGCGTGTGGTGTGTTGTGTGTGTGTGTGTGTGGTGTGGTGTGTTTGTGTGTGTGGCTGGGTGTGTGTGTGGTGTGTTGTGTGGTGTCGTTGTGTTGTTGTGTGTCGTGTGTGTGTGTGGTGGTACTGTGGCTGTGTTTTGTGCTGTGTGTGTGAGTGTGTATGTGCTTGTGTGTGTCGTTCTTGTCAGGACAACTTTGAGTTGTTAATCTGACAATATAAATTGGTTTTTTTGCAGTCAGTCAGTGTGTGTGTGGTGTGTTGTGTGTGTGTGTGGGTGGTGTCCTGTGTGGGTATGGGTGTGTGGTGGTGTTGTGTGTGTGTGTGTGTGGCATGGTGTCTTCGTGGTCTGTGTGTGTGCGGTTTGTCTGGGTGTGGGTGTGTGTGTTGCTAGGCAGCGTGCGCGGCCGCGGCGAGTTGTGGTATGTGTGTGCGTATGTGTGTGTGTGTATGTGCGCGCGCGCGGTGCGCGCGCGGTTGTGTGGCGGAGATAGATAGTAGTAGATGAAGAGAGAGAGAGGAGAGAGAGAGGTGAAGAGATGGAGAGGATCGAGAGAGAAGAGAAGGACGTGAGAGGACCTAGCTTGTCCTTGTTAATGATACAACGCTGTGTTTCTCCGTTTTTTGCGAATGGAGATCCTTTGTTCTTGTTCTTCCCCATTTATTCTGGGGGTTGTGTGTGGGCATCCCCATCCCACCCGGCCCTCACCTACCACGCCGATCCCACCCTTTCTCCCATTTCTAACGTCCGTGTAGCTTCTTCGGTATGATCCACACGTTGTTGTCTTGACGGCTCCTCTCTCTCTATCTCACCCCACCCCCCCACTCTCTCTCTTCTATGTCTCTCTAGTATGTCTGATCTCTCTTATGTCGTCTCTCTCTCTCTCTCTC
>JADBJO010006991.1:0-2500 GCA_016801955.1 Conus betulinus
CACGCACAACACGGTTTTTCCCATGGAACGGGCCCGCAAGTCTGCAAACTTGACTACCGGGTAATTACTTATAGAGTCTATCGGTAAAGTTTAATGATCTAGGTTTGAATTTCTTCAATAAAAAAAAAAAAAAAAATCACTTTCGCTCAGCGCAGGGTTGGCACACCACTCACAACTTTATTGTTCACACCAACCTTTCACTCACCTTAATGTTAGGTAATTAGGCTAGGTAAACAATATAAACTGCTTAAGCGAAAGATAAGAATAGAAAATAGCAGAAAAAGAAAGTCGTTATACTGTACAAAATATCACTTAGCGCAAAGAGCAACAATTCAACAATTTAGTAATAGAAAAGAAAGCAAGAGGATTGGGTCACTCCCTAGCACACTGATTTTGCAACAAAAAAAATAAAAATGAAATTCCGCAAGCCTACCTACCTCACCTTGCTAAATCAGTCGCAGGCTTGGGTACTGGCAAATGTGACCTACTTCCTAAGTCAGAACAAACACTGACCTTGAAGACTCTGCACAAGCAAAACCTACTGGTCCAAAAATAACCTCCCCCCTTACTTTGCCCAATAATATTTTAAATAAAATATAAAACTACGGTAATATAACTAACGCGACTAACCGATGGTACAAACGGACAAACACCGGCTCGGATCCGGAATTGAACGCCGACGACCTTGCCAAGTAGCGCAAATCTCCGCTGCGGCAAATCCCGATCCGGTAACCGCTCCCGGCTGAAGGGTTCCCTACACTCTAGAACCCCTCCCCAACCAACCTCCCGCTACACTAACACAAACACAAACACGCACCTCCGGGAGCGCGGAAGGCAAGTAAGGGTCAAGTGCTGCTCAAATTAGTACCCACTGTCTGTACTACCTGACCTCAATCCCGGACGAGCCCCCATATCTGTCAAGGGTAAAAGACCCTGTCAGGGGAATGAGGCAGGGACAGACAAAGAGCATAGAGAGACAACACTAACCACTCACTATCTCCAGACCACTCCAGGAAGTACGGAACAAACAATATTTATTAAATTTTAAATATACAAATTTACCCAAACATATCAAGCATCCCAATCACTCACACATACACTCCATTTTTATGAATGGGGCACCTATCAAAGAAGAGGGAGGAAAGACAGGAAAAAGAATAACTTCAAAGGAAAAAAAAAAAAAAAGAAGAGTGCAGATCCTATCAGGAGCTAACTATCGCTAAGGACAAAATAACCCGATAGAGGGGAGCCCTAAAAAAAAAAAAAACACCACCACCCGGATCCCACTGCCACCCAACCTATCACCAACTAAAGCTACCCCCAACAAATAGAAGAGGAAGGGGGAGAACAAACTAATACAACAAACAGGGCATAACAATATACATTAGATCACACTAGCGCACGCACACAAATCCACAGCCCATACACCACACACACTTGCCACATAACTGAGTTGACGACTGTCCCGCTGACTGGATCTCTGGAGCAAGACTGGCTGTTCTCTTCACTGGCGTCTAGAAGATTCCTCCTTGCGCCAGACTCCTCCAGCACTCCTCTGGCTCGGCTCCGGTATCCCCCACTCTGGGACCATCCTCCAGGTCGCCCAACGTCAGAAACTGTGACCTGTCTCCCCAAGAAACGAAAAGGAAACGCCCCCTACGGCGGATGTCAGTCCCCCTCACCGCATAATCATGATATTTGTGGATTATGTGTGTGAATGCAGGGCATGTGTGGACCGTGTGCGTACAATTTAAAGAATTCAAAAAAAAAAAACAAAACTTTTACAATTTGTTTTTTCTTTTGGTTTCATCTATTCTTCAATCTTGTTGTTTTCCTCATTTCATTGTTTTCCTTTACCACAATTCTAAATTTCGTCTCATTCACATTACAAATTACAATACAATAAACTCTTGGAAGTTCACATTACATTTTGAATAATGCAGATGAAATTCATAAAACTCATTCATTCTTCCATATTATTTACAACATACTTGCATAAAAAAAACTAAAAAAAAAAAAAAATGACAGAGACAAACAAACAAGACAGGGAGCGGGACCTATGGCGGGAGCGCCACATCGGAAATCTCCGCTAGTCGACTGAATGTTAGTCGGCGGCAACTCGTTCCGTTCCGGACCCGACTTGATGTTTTAAAAAAAAAAAAAATAAAATAAAATAAATAATTTGCTTCAATCCTTGAAGTATCGCTTCCGGAATATCCCGACTCCAACATTTATCCAAATATGACCGACTTCAAGACAGAACTAGATACATATGTCAAGTCTACAAGTAGCTCCCCAAACAGAGCCATTACTAAACATCCAACTTAAAATAAATGACCTCAATGCCACTTAAATACGTATTGACCGAATAAATACCATCCCCCATTTTGGCGTACAAGCTCTCCAACCCAACGAGAATACAACACACCATATTTATACATATATATATTTACCAGAACGGCGGGTGAAGACAAAAAAGAGAGAGCTACTGGCAAGCTTC
>JADBJO010006991.1:10000-15000 GCA_016801955.1 Conus betulinus
CCCACTCGGTCAGCTGCAGAGCCCACTCTCCGCGATGTCATGTCTCTATGCAGGACCTGAACTGTAAGTTTGATGGCATGAAAGCTGATATGAGGGACATGAAAGAAATGTATGCTGGACTGCATGATGAGGAGGTCTCCCTGAAGAAGGAGGTCATTGATCTAAGGCGTGATAATGAAAACTTGAAGGCGGAGAATGACAGACTGCATGAACAGATGCAGAAACTTGAACGAAAGACTGATGACTTAGAATGTCGCTCTAAGAGGAACAATGTGATTTTTTATGGCATTCCCAGGAGAGACCAGGAAACCAGACAGGACTGTGAGGGCCTTGTACACGATTTATTGACTGACCAATTAGAACTGTCCAGAGATGTAGAGTTCGACAGGCTCCACAGGTTAAACGGGAAACCGGACTCGCCAATCATTGGCCGTTGTACGTTTTTTTTTTAAGGATAAGGAAGCCATTCTGGGTGCCCAGCACAAGTTGAAAGGTACTAAAGTGTTTGTTGGAGAAGATTTCTCCCAGCGCGTGAGAGAAAGTGCGCAAGAAACTTGTTCCTCATCTGAAAGTTGCCAAAAAAGAAAAAAAAAAAAGTGTCAATGGTCTTTGATCACTTGGTCATCGAGGGTAAAAAGTATTACTTAGACCAGGACAGTAATTTGAACATGTCTATCTAGGGGTATGGCCGGCCTGTTATAATAATACCAAAACAACGTAATTCATCAAATCTGTACCTGAATCAAAATGTTGAGGGGAAGGGAAAATATGCATCACCGTTTAGAGGGGAAGGTGAGGATGGCACAACACGTGCAGCTCGGGTCGGGACGGGTGACACTGCTGTGTCAACTCTCCCTGTAAACTGTCACGTTCATGACAGAAATTGTGCGTGCAATGCGTCGTTAGACCGTACACATTCAGATGTTTTTACTGTGGTCAGGAAACATGTACGTGATGACACATTGAACGTTGATCTCGCACATAATGAAAGAGTGAATGAAAGTGTGTTTCCTTTTGTGATTGACGAATATTCTTCTTCTAGATTTTGTGTGCATAAGGAGAGTGTGGTTGAGAACAGTCTTTCGTCTTCTTTGAACACATGTTTATCTAGTAAAGCTCTCGTATACAATGACGGACTGGTGGAAAGCGCTATATCTCTTTAACGAATGAACGCCAGTCTTCTGATGTCAGCGTAAACAATGAAAGAATAAATGGAGGTGCTCCTCTTGGTTCATCAACTGAGTGCCTTTCTTCTAAACTTAGAACACATAATGAGAGAGTGAATGAAAGTGTGAATGAAGAAGATTTGATCTCATCATCGTATGGGTGTTTCTCATCAGAAGGTTTTGTACATGATAAGATTGTGCATCTCAAACATGGAATCAAAATGTCCCTTCCGAAGCTTGTGTACATGATTTAAGAGACGATGAAAATGATTCATCCTTCATGTGGAACGATTGTTTTTCTTCTTGTACAGATATTCAGGCACCAGGTTTAGTGAATGAAAAGGTTAATGTGATGGCTGATAATAGAAGGAATATAGCAGCTGCGAATGATCAGATTGATTTTATAGAAAGCCGCTGTGACATGAATTTGACTGATATGAACGGAAAACATGTATCATTTTTACATTGGAATGTGAATGGCCTGCTTTCTAAGTTGTCTGATAAAACATTTGTTTCATACGTAACGTCTTTTGATTTAGTTTGTTTAGTAGAAACGTTCGTTGAGAATCTGCATTCAAATGTTTTTAGCAATCATAAAGTTTTCTCTAAACCTGCTGTACAGTTTACAAAACATGGAAGACGATCGGGAGGAGTTATATGTTTTATCAAAAATGAATTTTTGCCCTTCATAAAGAGGTACCGACTGACCTAAATAATACCATTATGTTCAATATTTCTAAAGGTGTATTTGGTTTTTTTCTAAGAATGTTCTTTGTATGTACATATGTACCTCCGGAAAATTCACCATACTATGCTTTCTATGATACTGATAATGGCATAAATGATTTGGAAAATTGCCTTTCTGATGTTCTGCTCAGAATATCTGATGTGTATGTACTTCTGGCTGGAGATCTAAATAGTAGAATTTCTAACATTTATCAAGAATTTCCAGTAGAAAAATGTACTTTCAGTTTACACAATGGAACCCCTGTTAACAGATGTTCTGAAGACAATACACTGAACAGGTATGGCAAGCTGTTATTAACATGTGTACCGCGTTAGATCTATGCATTTTAAATGGTGTGTGTGACGGTGACCATCAAGGTTGTTTCACATATATTTCAGAGACAGGGAACAGTGTGAATGATTATTTCATAGCTTCCTATGACATGTTTACTGTTATTAATCTATCATGCAACCTCTGTGTGAATGAGCGTATTGAGTCTGACCATCTACCTTTAGTTTTCAATATTAACTTACTCCCTGAAGTAAGAAATGAAAAAGGCGTAAAGTGCAACACACAGCTTCTTGATGTGTATAAATGGCAGGATGAATATATGCTAATATTTTTCATAATCTAATAAATAGTCAGCATGTATTATTAATGCTGGTGGAAGCTGTCAACTTTATCGATGATGATGTTAACACTGCTTTAAATATATTTAATGCTTGTATAAAAGAACAGGCAGAATGCATGAGGAAACAAATAAGATTAAATAATATTCAGAAAGATGATTGGTTTGATCATGAATGTCATAGAACAAAAAAAGACGTGAAACAACTCCTTAGAATATCTAGAAGGACGTTAGACGATAAAGACAGAGACGTTTATTGTAAAGCTCGAAGAGAGTATAAGAATCTTTTAAAGAGGAAAGAGAATGAGTATAATTCCACTTTATTATGCAGTTTAGTTAACTCAGTCAAAAATCAGCAAGAGTTCTGGAAGCATTTGCGCAAAATATCAGTTAGACATAATAATACTTGTAACAATATTTCTGTAAACGATTGGTATCAGCATTTCAAAGAACTTCTCGAAGAAGATATTGAAGAAGACGTAGAAGAAATAGATGAAGAAGATACTTTTCTCGATATCAGTAGCGATGCAAGTTTCCTCGATTGCCCGATCTCTAGAATAGAAGTAATCTCTGCAATTAAAAAGCTCAAGAACAGAAAAGCTGCAGGCCCTGACGGTATAGTTGGAGAATTATAAAAATGCTGGAAACGCCGTAATTGATTTCTTCGTCAGATTTTTTAATGCACTTTTTGACAAAGGGGTATTTCCTGATAACTGGACAGAATCAATTATACTGCCTTTATTCAAGAAAGGTGAAGTCAATGATCCAAACAATTATAGGGGCATATCACTTAGTGATATAAGTAGCAAAATATATAGCTCTATAATTAACAGTAGACTGCAAAAGTGGGGGAGCTTAATAATAGCACGGGTGAGTGGCAAGCGGGTTTTAAGAAAGGTTATTCAACTATCGATCAAATGTTTACCCTTTTGGCAATTATACAGAAACAGTTTTCATGGAATCGCAAATTGTACGTAGCCTTTATCGACTTCGAAAAGGCATTCGATTCAGTGTCTAGAAAATTGCTTGGCCAATACTTCAAAAGAATGGGATAAGGGTAAGATGCATCGTTGTATTAAGAGAATGTATGATTGTGTGAAAGCAAAGGTCAGGTGTGGTGGAAATTTTACAAATTACATAGTTTGTACAAAAGGTGTAAAGCAAGGAGATGCGTGTAGCCCTGTTTTGTTTTCCTTATTTATTAACGAATTGGCACAAGAAATAATAGAGAAAGGAAGGCATGGAGCAACCCTGTCTCCAGATGTAGCTGAATTATTATTTTGCTACTGGCAGATGATATAGTTTTGTTGTCAGAAACCCCAGTGGGGCCTTCAGACCCAGTTGAACAATCTGTGTAATGCAGCATCAAGACTTCAACTTAAGGTAAATATGAAAAAGAGCAAAATCGTTGTATTTAGAAAAGGGGGGTTCCTTGCAGCAAGAGAGAGATGGTCTTTTAATGGGGACCAATGGTTGTTGTTGTTAATTGTTATAAATACCTTGGTATTTATTTTTCAACCCGGCTTAGTTTTGTGGCTGCTTGTACAGATCTTGCAAGCAGGGCAAGAAATGCTCTTCTATGCGTTCTGCAAAGAGATTGTACGTACTTAAGAATAATTCACTTAAGGTATTGTTAAAGATATTTGATACTCAGGTGCAACCCATTGCTCTCTATGGTGCTGAATTGTGGGGATTGGATGCTGCTGCTGTCCATATTGAAAAGGTTCATTTGTATGCTCTAAAAAGTTTTTAGGCGTCCACATGAAAACACCTAATGATTTAGTTTATGGAGATACTGGACGTCATCCTATTTATATAAATTCACGTGTGCAGTGTATCAGATACTGGCTAAAGATATCACGGATGAATGATAATAGGTTACCATTGAAGGCTTACAAAATGTTATTCTGGTTAGATTCACGTGGTAAATCCACGTGGGCGTCAGGGGTGTTCGTAAGATACTATTTCTAAATGGTTTTGGATTTGTATGGCTGAACCAGGGTGTGGAAAATGTGAAATATTTTTTGCAAGTATTTCGTCAAAGACTCATTGATAATAACAGATGGCAAAATTGGCATGAACATATTCAAGAAAGTGTTAGGTTTTCATGGTACAGAACATTTAAGTCGTTTAATAATTGTGAAATGTATCTTTCACTCGATATTGACAGACATATTAAGAATTACATGACAAAGTTCAGATTTGGGGTTTCGGATTTAGCAGTGCATCGTAAAAGGTATGATGGAGTTCAGGATGACAGTTTTGTATGCCCACTATGTCAAAAGGTAAACGATGACGAACTACACTTTTTGTTCCTCTGCCCTGCTGCTCAGTGATCTACGGCAGGAATTTATTCCATCTAAATATTGCGCAAACCCATGTCAATTCCGTATGAGTCTACTAATGACGAACAGAAATCAAAGTATTGTGAGGGATTTGTGCATATATTTGTATAGAGCCTTTAAGAGGCGATCTCTTG
>JADBJO010006991.1:27500-35000 GCA_016801955.1 Conus betulinus
TATAGATGTCCGGTGGTCAGTTTCATGTAAATTTAATATTTTCCTGAGTTCACTCCATATTGATATGTTTAATGTTTGATTTTTTATGCAGAAGACCAGTGGTCTGCAAGAAAGACTAGTGGTCAGTTTTTGTCAATGCACTATTGGTGTATTGATGTGTTATAATATGCTTCTGTACAATTCACAATATAGATGTCTGGTGGTCAGTTTCATGTAAATTTAATATTTTCCTGAGTTCACTCCATATTCTCTGTATGTTTAATGTTTCAATGCCTTTTTTTTAATGAGAGTTAAGACCAGCAAGGTCTGCAAGAAAGACTAGTGGTCAGTTTTATGTCAATTTCATATTTTCACTATCTCATTCTGTATTGATGTGTTATAGGGTGTATATGCTTCTTAAAACCTACTATAAACTAATGGTTAGCAATAATGAACCAGTGACCAGTTTGGAAAACGTAATTGCTTACTCCATTTTATGAATATTTCTCTGCTTCTTGAAGTTTAGATGACCAGTGGTCAATGCCTTTTAGTTCTCCTGAGAATTCCATTTTTTCAGTTGGCAAGGTCATACATCAAGGTCAGGCTTGACCTTGACCTTGACACTGTAAAAGGCACATCTACAGTACCTAGCCTACATGTCCGTCACGTTTCAACTTCCTATAAACGTATTCCTTCATGGTGATATGCTCTACACAAACCCACACACATACATACACAAATTCGACACACACACACACACACACACACACACACACAAAATAATGTCAACTTGTCCATTATTCTGATCTCTCGACTGTCTCTCTCAAAAAAAAAATCATCGATTTTGTAGGTCAGCGACTTTACATAGTCGACTCCACATAAGTACACCTCCAGATTAATTGACCCAAAGGCTTGGTTCTATTTACAAGCCTCCTTTATCTCTGTTTAAAAAATCACATAAATCGCTCTTGGATCTCTCAACACTTTGGATACATCGACCCTATAAACGTAAACTCTTCCTCCATAAGCAACTATCATCTCACACACGCACGCACGCACACACACACACACACACACACACACACACACACACACACACACACACACACCATAATCATATATTCTTTTTTAATTGCAGAAGACTGGAAACCTATTACCATTTCTTTTTTTTTTAGAAAAGACATTGAAGGAGGTTTTACAAAAACCCCTGTAAATATGTGTGACATTGTTTTAGGACTTGTTCAATGTTCCATTTTTACTTTTCTCGAACGGGGTTTTTTTTTTTCTTTTCATGTTTAACATGCATTTTCACGTCATTTTTGTTATTGACGTGGGCTTGTGTTCACATCGGGATAGCATGGGGCCAGTATGAATTTAACAGGATTTTTGGAAGAGCTTCTATGCTGGCATGGTGCCAGTTCGCATGCTATCTCAATGTGAAAACAGACTCTGAGAGTTTTTATATTGATTTTATTTCTAGTTTTTTTTTTCTGTGCCAGAGGTGCCTGCCAGAAGTGAATATCACAATAGGAATTGGTACAATAAACCCTCACACCAAATTAGAAGAGAATTGGCCCCAATACCCTGGAGTTACAGGGGGGCCGCGATTCTTTATTACCCTGCCACAGGAGTAGAAACACTTCAACTTCACAAGTAGTTTGCTATGACGCTGTGTTTTTTCTATTCACTCAAAAATTCCCTCTTCAGTCCTGACGCCTTTACTATAAGGTCTATCCCATCAAAATATATGCAACGCAAGGGCCCAATCTGTCGCCAGGCGACAGATTGGCCTGGTGGGAAGACCAATGTGTCGCCTGGTCCTGGTGTTGAAGACCAATCCGTCGCCTGGGCGACAGATTGGTCCTGGTTTGAAGGCAGTCTGTTGGGGCGACAAATTGGCCAGGGGCGACAGACTGGTCGTTTACAACCCTGCACAAACAAAGCAGGTGCTCAGGTGACGGCTTGGACGCTTCCTCTATTGTCAGCCTTGAAGAGACCTCATCGATCATAATCAAAAAACAACCAAAAAAAAAAAATTAAAGAAAAAAAAAAAAAAAAAAAAAAAAAGAAAGAAAGAAAAGAAAAACCGAAGTTGCGAGTGGGGCCCAGAGAATTATTGTCCTCAACTGCCATCCAACTGGGGCACTTCTGCTACAGCCTAGAAGCCCGCGCGATAACCCTATAGAGTGCATGCACGCACATTGTGACGTCAAGGGACATAACTTCTCACTGGCTGATGCCATTGTGTAATGGCCACTGGATGTGATACGGCAGAACCTCCACCGTTCCTATGGGCGTATCAGCCCATATTGCGTGACTGGACAGCCCATCGGCGAAGGATGCAGCCGTCAAGCAACTGCTACGTGCATCTTGCAGCCTCATTCGTTGTTGATCCTGGTCACAGATGAAATCAGCACAACTTTTCGGCCCGCCAACCTTTCGCCGCCTGAGGTCTTACGCTAACCCCCCCCCCCCCCTCCTCCTCCGCTAAAACAATTCACAAAAAAAAAACAATGTGGAAAAGGAAAATAAAAAACAAAACAAAAAAGTCTGAATAGATATGAAACAACGAAATCAGACCCCCATCCTTAGTGTATATAAAATATGTGAATGTCCATTGCCTAATACGGTTCCTTTATGTCAAAAGTATAAAACTCTTAGTGACAGCAAATATGAATAATCCACATACTGATTGTCAATTTGCGAATATTCTTGTAACAATTAAGGAATATGTATATATATGTATATATAATAATTGTTACAAGAATATATATATATATATATATATATATATATATAAACAGAGAGAGAGAGATCTATCTCTCTGTCTCTCTCTCTCTCTCTCTCTCTCTCTCTCTCTCTCTCTCTCTCTCTCGTTTCAACACACACACACACACACACACACACACACACACACACACACACACACACACACACACACATCACACACATCACACATAAACATATGTACATCTACACAAAAAATCAATCGGCCCAAGCAGTGTACCCTGTCTTTTAGCAGAAAAAATTATAAGACTCACCCCTCCCTACATCTTTATCTGTGTATTCAAACCGCCACAAAAAAGTTGCTATTCAGTGCTAAGATTCCCAATAGGCAAGTCATTTTTTTTTGTGTTTTGTCCCTTTTTTTTTCCCCCCTTCCATGTTGGTAATTTAACCCGAAGAACACACAGAGATCCTGACGCATTGCATCTGTGTTGTAATTTTCTTGTATCCGTTTTTCAGTCTGATAATTCAGCTTTTCTTCTATTTCAAAACTAAAAGGATTCTCACTAATGCTTACATTTGGAACGAAGAATTCTTTTGCTGTGGAGTCTAATGAATTACTCTCACCGGATTTTATCTCCCTCTCAGGTTTTTGCAGCAGAGTGATTTAGCGAGTTTTAAGAAAAACCGGCGAAGCTTGAGTTTTGAAAGTGAACAGAATGTGTAATAGTTAAAAGTCTATCGTGTGTAATAAGTTAAAAGTCTATCAGCACTCTGCTTCACTTTCATGCAGATCATGGTTGTTTTGTCCACGGGGGATTCTTCAGGCGGAATAAATGTCGTTGCGGAAGGGGAAAATATTCGAACATTGATTTTTGTGTTCCTTAATGTTCTTATTCATTCCCTAACACGAATCACCGTTCTCATGAGAGAGAGAGAGAGAGAGAGAGAGAGAGAGAGAGAGAGAGAGAGAGAGAGAGAGAGAGAGAGAGAGAGAGAGAGATTAGGTGGCTCCAAAGTTGGGGTGAGCTTACATAGGTGGGTTTTTTTTTTCTTTTACTGTGAATAGTTCCCCATTGAGAAGATAGTGAACATTGCGCAATAGACGCTGCAAAAGATTTTTCGTTCGTTTGTTTGTTTGTTTGCTTGTTGGTTTTTTCTTACATTCTTTCTGTTTTGGCTGGCCGGTAGGCTGGCTGGTTGGTCGGTCGGTTGTTTTTGTTGGTTGGTTGGTTGGTTGGGCTGGTTGGCTGGTTGACTGGCTGGTTGGTTGATCTGGTTGGTTGGTTGGTTGTTTTCATGAGAGTATGCTTTGCCGTTGTCTACCATCCCCTCAAGTCCCAGCTTTCCTCCTCCTCCTCATCCACCTCCCCCCCCCCCTCCGCCACCCCCCGTTCCCCCTCTCTCCATTCTACACTTTTGTTTTTACCCTGTATACTTCTTATAAAAAAATCGAATTCCCCAAATTCTGGCCGAAATATATGCTGTCCCTGGCTGCAGTTTTCAAATGGCATGCAACGGAATCTGTACATTTCTATACGATTTGAAATTACCTTGTCCTTTTACGAAATGCATCAAATTTCAAACAGCTGCACGCGAAAAGACAGCGAACAAACCCGTAACAAAATTGTGGGGAAATGGTTTCCATACATAACATTAATACAAGAATAATGTCATAATGCATAGAATATAATTCCCTTTGTTTTGCATGTTGTTCGCGACGTTGGGAATCAAATGGAACAACATGACTGAAATTTGTTTATGTAACGTATTTTCTCTAAATGTCATGATGTATCTATGAGGACACTATGTGACATGCTACATGACTTTGTTTGATGTTTGTAAATACTGTCGCTGTTGTCCAGTGAAATACTTTCTTTATGTGTACCTAGTAAAAAAAAATGTGGGGAAGAAGAAGAAGAAGAAAGAAGAAGAAGAAGAAGAAGAAGAAGAAGAAGAAGAAGAAGCAAGAGTTGAATGAATCGATTCCCATACACAGTATAGGAGTTTGAAAGGGAACGCATTTTCAATACTTTTTTTTTAAATAATGAAATTAGTTTTGTGTTGTCTGTCTTTTTTTTTCGGCCTTTTTTGTCTTTTTTTATGTCCTTTCAGCAATGTAGTGCATCAGGGAAGGGAATCATTTCATGAATTGGACATCTGATGCTAGTTCATTACAGTGGATTTGATTGTTGTTATCCCTCATGAAGTCCGTGAAACGTCACGTTTATTCATGTTGTCTCGGAACATAAACAACAGAAAAAAAAACCACGATGCTGACAGATAGCACAGTTTGTTTCTAGGAGGTCATGGGTACAAGTCCTGTCAGTCTCTTTCTTTAGAGTGGGGGGGGGGGGGGGGGGGGAGAAAGGGAGAGGGAAGGGGGGGGGTAGCTGGCTCATAGCTACCTTTGCAGGGAGTACTGGAGTCAAACGGACAGACAAGGACCAACTAGTTGTGTTTCATCCTGTGAGTGGAAACACCGCATTCCTGTCTTGCGGGCGCCTGCAGAGAACACATCCCTGACCACGAAGTTCAGACCAAAATGGAACTCCACGGCATTAATTTACATCATCTGCAACCTTGATGGCCATTCACTCCTGCTCTTGCAGCGGTTTTAGTTCTGTATTTCCTTTCTATTCCTGTGCTGGCGCTGAGTCCGTATCCAGAGGGTTTTTGGATCCGACCGGCTCACGAGGACAGTTGTTTGATAGACGTTTGCTGCCGTTATACGTAGTAATTGTGGACAGTCGTCTTTGGGGAGGTGATAGGGACGCGGGTGGAGGAGGTAGTGGTAGGGAGATGGCGTGAAGAAAGGGGGATGGAGGGGCGAGAGTGGGGTGGGGGTGTAAGGGAAGAAAGGGTTTGGGGCGGAGGGGGGGGTAGGTATTTTGTCATCAGGACAAGCGCATCACTGAACGCGACCTAAGTGGCTTTGGAACAGTGTAGCGTCTCCTATGGTGGGTTGCCCTTCGATGACATGATACTAAGAGGTTCTCTAGGATTGTGGTTGGTGAGGGATGTGGCTGTTTAGGAACACTGACGCAACAACACTGAGCGAGCAGAAAGGATGGGACAGAAAATAAAATCAGATTAGGATAAATATCAATTTGGAGGGTTAAGTATATGTTGATTCTCCAGACACTCTTCAATTCGATGGACAAGGAAAGGTGTCAATTTTATGAGTATTAATGAGTCATAATTCCCAGACACTGTTTCATAAAACTTCTCTTTGAAGACACCTGAATATTTGGCACGCAGTTTTCTGTAAATTGTTTTGTGAACAAAGAGTCTTCTTCAAAAGGTTTTAGCTATGACTCTATCGTTCTGATAGCGGACCAGGTGTTTTACTCAACGCACTCTCAAACTGGTACTCCCGGTTTGATTTTGGAATGGGTGTCTTCTATTCTACGGCGGATCATAGTTCTGACCGTCCTGGGTTGATTGTAGATAGTGCTTCTTGAGTAATAGACTAAAACCGCTGCATTGTTAGTCGGATTATTGACAGGTAGAGTATCTTTCTCAAAAGGGTGTACACGCTGGAACTGGTTGCCTGATTTCAAACGGACTTTTTTAAAGCAGAGGTGGCTCTGAATCTGCTGGTCCGATTGTGGAGAACGTATCTTCGCAGACATTCTAGTTCTGTTTGTCTAATGGTGGAAGAGGTGATTTCTCTAACAAACTGTCTCTCCGACACGCCTGAGCCGATTGCAGAGAGGGTGTTTTTCTTCACAGACAGTTGCTCTGGTATCATGAGTCCGACTGTGGAGAAGTGTCTTATTTTAACAGGCTATAATTCTTTGTATCGATATTCTGACTGAACAATGAATATCACATTTGGTAAACTCAAGCTTGGTGTCATTACTATGATTGTGCGCTGGGTACTTTCTTCAACAGACGTAGCTGTGACGTCGTTGGTCTGATTCAGGACAGTATTTTCTTTTGACGGCATTTTCTTCAAACAGAGTATTTATTGACCAGAGACAGCGTAGATCTTGTACTGTTGGTTCCATAGTGGAAAGGTTTTCTTGTTATTCAGATTGTAGCTTTTGCATTGTTGGCATCATTGTCGACTAGGTGGCTACTTCTACAGACTATAACTCTGGCACTGCCTCTTTTAGGGAGGGTTTCTTCTACAACAGACTGCTGTTGTGGCACTGTTGATCTAAATGTACAAGTGGCGTTTGCTTTAATAGTCTGTGGCTCTGATAACGATCGTCTTATTCACGACAGAGAGTGTCGCAGTCTATAGCTCTGGCTCAGTAAATCTAGCCAAAGGACAGTTGCGCTTAGTGATACTATTGATCCTATTTTAAGAGGCTATATTCTTTACCAGACTGTAGCTCTAGCACCGATGCTCTGATTGTGGACGGGGCGTCTGCTTCTACAGTCATAAATTAAGGCACACGCTGTTGATCTGATTGTTGAGAGGATGTTTTTGTAACAGTTTATAATACTAGCGCTGCTGGCCCGATTGTTGAGGGAATGTTTACTTTATCAGATTTAAACTCTGGTCGACACTTGTCTAATTTGAAGTGGTTCAAGAGTATTGAGAATCGGATAAGAAGTACTTTACAAAAGCGTATCGCTGAAAATGATAACAGCATGACATTACACTCTCTTCATGGCTGTATGGCAGGCATATATGGATTGCAGTTCGTATCATGGCGGAAAGCTGGGTTTGACCTTTTACCTCATTTCAGTCCCATCCTGTCCTATTTTGTCACCTATCCAATCCATCCTCCTCCTCTGTCTGTTTGTCTGTTTGTCTGTCTGTCTGTCTGTCTGTATCTT
>JADBJO010006991.1:40000-45000 GCA_016801955.1 Conus betulinus
CTGTACATAGCCTTCAATGTTTTGAACATTTTTTCCATGAATACCTGTTTTCTGTAATATGAAGTATAGCTGTTTTTTGTCTGTGTATACTATCAAATGCTTTAGAGAAATCCACAAAGACCATGTAAAACCGACCACCATGTTTTGTCAGGTATTTTTGGACCAGTGATTGAAGAGAAAAAAATGTTATCTGTGGTACTGTAACCTTTGCGAAAACCTGCTTGAGCTTCAGGAATAGTATCATTTGCATCACAAAAGTCCTTTAGTCTGTTATTAACTACTGTACTGTATAATTTGCTGATTATGTTCAACAATGAGATCCCCCTATAATTGTCTGTTTTCCTCGAACTACCTTTTTTGTGTAAGGGGAATATGACAGCTTTCGTCCAGCTTTGAGGGTATTCCCCACTTTCAAAAATTCTGTTGAACAACGGATATAGAAATTTAACAAGAACATCTTCAGCGTGAATAAAAAAAAAATCAGAGGACAGACCATCTGGACCAGCTGCTTTCCATGTTTTAATGCACGAATAGCACTACGAATTTCAACCTCTGAAATGTCCCCATCTCCTTGGGCATTTAAAACAATCACTGCAGTTTCCAGATACATGATCATTTAGAACATCATCAACCTCCCGCCCGAAATCAGAGTCATCCGCTGATTGCACTACATTGAACAATTTTTTTTTAAAGCAATCATACCACGCACGAGGTGAGATCAAATTTTGAACAGTTCGGTTTGGTTGATGTCAGTGACTTGACTTTTTGCCAAAACGCTCTGGAATTGGTATCAGAGCACGCAGCATTTAGTTAATTTAAAAACGCACTCATTTTGTACTGCTTTTTTACTTTCACACAAATCTTTAAATTGCTGCTTCTGAGTCAGATAAATGATTAAATCTCCCTTGAATTAGACCGTCTGAATACACCTAGTTGTTGATATTTTCTTTCTTTCACACGCTCACACTCGTCCCACCAGGGAGGCTGTTCACGGGATATTTGCATTTTCCGCCTTGACCGCATTCGACCGGCAGCGTTCTGAAGGAATGTAACAAGACAGGTCGACCCCGCCTCAACGTCACATTCAAGTGCTGTCATAAAATTTTGGGATTCTCTTTCTTTGTAACGGAAAAGATAATCAGCGAATGACTCTCTGCATATTCTTCCTCCAAACAAATCGCAACTCTTCTTCCAGCACAACTTGTTCAGCATTATCCTCAATCTCTCCATGTAAAGGAATCAACAATAGGAAAATGATCAGATTCACACCTGTTTGCCACGTACATATCAACAACAGTATCAAACAATAACTGGAACAAACAAACAAAATAATCTACGACACTTTTACCCTGGTTTGCTATGCATGTAATTTCACCCTCACTATCCCCTTCAGTTTCTTCCATTTACAATTAACAGATCATATTCTATACACAGTTCAATAAGTCTACGACCAAAATTATTGACACCTCTGTCTTTAGATTTACGGATAGTTTGTGGCACATTCTGCATTAATATTTCTGCATCTTCTAGCATTTTTGCGTGTCTGTTTTCACCGATGTTATCCACATCAGAGAGTTCAGACATGCGGGCATTAAAATCGCCACACAGCAGTCAAGGTAAGTCAGGATGTTGGTCCATCACCTCTGACATACGTTTTTTTTTTTTTTAACAAATCAATCCCGTTATCACTGTTCTTTCCATAGATCACCGAACGTTCAGGACCAATGTAAAGAAACGCAGTAAGAACGTCAAACGGAGAATTCAAACACACTTACCAACCTTCAGAAAACACACAGTCCTCTGTTGACTGAAGCGAATACTCCACATGACACATAACAGATTTGTGTACACAGACAACAACACCACCTTTCAGTTTTGTCGTGCGTGGAAAATAAAACACATTAAAATCCAGGAAAGCATTTTCCTATCACTTTTTTTTTTTTTACATAACCACGCTTCGGAGAAGGAAAATATTTAAAACTTTTCACAAAAACGCCCGAACGACTTTTTAACTTGTAAAATAAACAAATCTTAAATAAATGTCAGCGAACCGCCAGAGAAACGTGGACAAACGAGTCACAAGACAAACCACAACGCGTTTCGACCACTTAGGTCTTCTTCAGGTGCAACAAAAATGAAACAAATAACGAAAATGCACTTAGCTTTGATCGCTTCTGTGTTCAGCGCAAGGAAGAAAGCGTTGAAAAATAAACCTTGAACATTCCACGCCATTATTTGAAGCACAGAAGACACTTCACAGGGTAAAGGTGTGTGGGCACTGCTGCTTATGATTTAGCGCATGGTATGGAAGTTGCAGATTCTGGCGCAAGTTTGCTTCTCTATTGGGTCTCTTAGAACTGCTTGACACATTTCTGCTTGTCCGCTTGTCTTTTACTGTCCTCAACAGCTTCTCTTCACTGGTCTTGAGGAGCTGGTTTTGATACTACTTCAGCTCGTGTGGTTGGCAACAAGTGCCAGATGACTCACTATCAAAGCCGAACGTTTTGGTGTTTCCTTTCCACACATTTGTGTTTCACAGCTTGGGGCAGTTCAATGGCTTGCTTTCAGGATGGCTGCTGTCTATAGAGGATGCTTTTTGGAAATCGACCATCCCATCCTGCATACAATGCTGAAGAGGCCAGCGCAAGACAGAACCTAGTTTTGGGGGAATTCTGTCTCACGAGGAGACGCCCAAAATACAGCAGATGGATGTTAGATGGCAGATGGTTGGACCTTTTTGTCAGACATATTTCTCTCTCTCTCTCTCTCTCTCTCTCTCACTCTCTCTCTCTCTCATACGGCAGAAGAAAAAGTAAGTTATATGTAGCCTTCATCGATTATCAGAAAGCGTTTGATACAGTAAATATAGAGAAAAACTTTGGGAAATCCTACAAAAACACAATATCTACGAAGATGATTAACATGTTAAAAGCCATCTATAAAACAGTACAAGCATGTGTAAGACATGAAACTGAACTAACAGAATTCTTTGAATGCCACACAGGAGTGAAACAGGGTGCTTACTGTCCCCCCTAATCTTTTCACTACTAATTACAGAAGTTTACAGACAATGTTACAGCTAAAGGAAGACACGGATATCAATTCTTACCCGGAAAGGCAGAAATATTTTCACTTTTATTCGCTGATGACATAACCTTAATAGCAAGAACACCAGCTGGCCTGCAAAACCAAATTAAGAACCTACAGGAAGCCTCAGACCGCATTGGACTCAAGGTTAATCTCCAAAAAACAAAAATCATGGTCTTTAGAAAAGGAGGATACCTTGGCAGACTAGAAAAATGGAACTACAAAGGGGAAGAAATTGAGGTAGTAAACAGCTACAAATACTTAGGTTTCACTCTAACGACTAAACTGTCAGTAGATATTTCACTTTCAGAATATGCAGGAAGGGCGAAAGGGAAAATAGGTGAAAATAATGAAAACAATGTATAGCTTAGGACACTTAGATGTAAATATATTTTTTAAGCTATTTGATACACAGGTCAAGCCACTGCTACTGTACGCAGCAGAAGTATGGGGTTTGACTTGTTATTCAACGGTGGAAAATATACATCTATTCGCATGTAAAAGATTCATGGGGGTAGGGAAGAAAAACGCCAAACAACTTAGTATACGGAGAACTAGGAAGATATCCGATGAGTATAGATAGTTCAATAAAAAGCAATCAGATATTGGTTCAAATTAATGAAGATGACTCCAGACAGGATACCTAGACAAGCATATGAAAGAGAAAAAAACAGAAATTGACAAACCACAGAACTGCACTGGAAATTAAACGCTGCTTGGATATGTATGGCTTCTCTGAAGTTTTTTTTGAATGAAGGCGTAGGAAACGAGCAAAGATTTATTATGACACTAAAACAAAGATCATAGATTGTTACAAACAGAACTGGCATAACAAAATAGCGAATAGTGAACGATTTACAACATATAATACGTTTAAAACTATACACCCAGACTGAAGAATACTTTCGCGCAATCACAATCGCGAAGTTCAGAAAAGCATTGACAAGACTACGATTAGGAATAAACGAACTCCATGGCAATAAAAAATATATAGACAATCAAGCTATAACAACATGCCCCTTCTCTGCCCAACAGTAGAAACAGAAATGCACTTCTTAATGTGGTGTCCAAATTACAGGCAATTACGAACAAAATATATTTTCAAAAAACACTTCAGTAACAGAAACGCAATCACACTGAAAAGTCTGCTACAAAACGATAACACTGAAACCATAAGAGATATTGCAATGTATATCTTCTATGCCTTAAAAACCAGAGAGAACCTATATGTAATAGTAATACTGACGATATAGGAAGAATAGAAAATTTAATCAGAAAACAAAATATGTTACAATCAACGTTTCAATCAATCAATTTTTGTCATGTTGAAATGTATGTTGCGTACTCCTGTGGACGGGCCGAGGGCCCCACAATAAATGGCGCGGCGTGAAAGCGCGCGTCAGGAGTCCGTCCTTAGCAACAGCGTGTCTCTGCTGAGAGTTCCGTGCACTTTTGTCTTTGCTGTCAGGCTGGCTGGTGAGGTCACCTTTAGTCCAGCACGCAGGTAAATTCGTTCTTCCACAGCGTTGATGGCATGTAACAGGGGGGCAAAAAAGCAAAAAAAAAAAAAAAAAAAAAAAAAAGAAAGAAAGAAAGAAAGAAAGAAAACACCAAAGGGTCTGGAAGAAAGGACACAGCCTTGTTTAAAACCCCACTGCGAATGGATAAAGCCATCAAAGAGCTACCACTGAACTTTTACTTTCCCCCTGTATGTCAGTATGGAAGGATTTAGTGGGCAGCCAGTCGTTGAGAAGAGATGTGGAAAAGACCATCACTGCTGACCAGGTTGAACGTTTTAATGCAGTGAAAAGGTGACCCACAGGTCATCTGCTGTTCTTTACAAATTCGCCTGAAGTTGACAAGAGTAGACCATATCCACGATGGGTTTTTTTTTTTTTATCTCGGAACTGGCA
>JADBJO010006991.1:52500-55000 GCA_016801955.1 Conus betulinus
ACAACTTGGATCCAGGAAAAAAATAATAATAATTTTTTTTCCGGCATGAAAAGGGATCAAATTGACAAACATTTTTCTTAACCATTCAAAGACTTATATCCGTAAGAAAAATGTTTAAATCATAGAACTGTACCGATTCATCATCTGTCTACACAGTTCAGAGAGATCGCAACACGTATTACTTTCAAAGGCTTTATAACACACACACACACACGCACGCACGCACGCACGCACGCACGCACGCACGCACGCACACACACACACACACACACACACAAAACAAACAAACAAACAAACAAAAAACCGTAAGATCTAAGATAATATAAACGATGATACAATAATACGCTACACGTTCCGTTTCTAGTTTTAGCTTTAAATAACAGAATTGCACCTTTTGCAACACACTATTCACGCTAGCTCAAACAACTCGCAACAGTAACACCTTAAAAATCCTCGATGAAAAGCAACAAAAATAAAAAGATTAACGGTCCTTAAGATTTGAGATAAAAGATATGTATGATGTTACAATATATTGTTTTATATCTATTTATTTATTTATTTGTGTTGTTATGTATTCATACATGTAGTAATTTGTTCATTTATTAATAGCAGGCGATAAGGAAAGGCATTTCCTATCACAGCACTGGAATCAATATCATCAGCCATTCAGAGTAGACTCTCTTTATGTGGATTAATCGGAACGAAGTGTTGTAAAGATGCGGGATAACTGTTTAATGGCTGCTACAACAATCATAACACATTCAATGTAGACTTCACGAGGCAAAACTGCATCGATGATGTACTCAACATAGACGGAGCAACGCGTTGCTCAAATCGTTTCACGTTTTGTAATGTTTCAAATAACTGTTTTCATTTTGAGTAACTGGCAATCGCAGACAAAAGACAAACACATTCCGAAGAATATCAGTCAATTCTTCTCCAAGAGGTGTAGTTATGCTGAAAACGTTTTTGTTGTTGTTGTTGTTGTTGTTTTATTGTTTTTTTTTAACCTATGAAAATACTTGCAAATATTCGGCTTACCTCAAATGGACGAAATTCACACTCCACTGCGAATATCATAACCAGAAATTTCCCTGACGCCTGTGGACATGGGCTTCGACCCAAGTTCACACAAGTGAAACATGCTTCTTATTCTCCTCTGCTGCTGTTGTCTTTGATAGAACTGGCATACACTCGTTATGATTTCATTGCCTTGTTCCTCATCCATCACTCATGGTTTTTGGTCTGGGGTTCCGGAGTACGGGTTTTCTTGTTCCTAATTTCTGATTTGTTTTTTTTTGATTTTTTTTTTTTTTTCGTTTTTTTTTTTTCTTTAGTTTTTCTCTCTTTCTTTTCTTTTTCTTTATTTTATTCTTTTTTTTCGTTCTTTCTTTCTTTGTTTGTTTTTCGTCTTTTTTTTAGTTTTTCTTTCTTTCTCTTCCTTCCTCTCTTTCTTTTCTTTCTTTTTTCCTACCCATTTTTAATGGCTCAGTTCCTGAGTTTTCAGAATTTGAAATCAGGATGCTAGTTTGGCAGATAAGATAGCTTTGCCCATTGATTGTGACGTCCAGGTTGTTGATTCCCGGTTTTGAGTTGAATTGGGATCTCAGTCTAAGGCTGCCCAGTTCCTCATTCCTGGATCTTGGTTTCTAGGATAGCGTGATTGTTCCGAAGATGTTGTGTCCCGTGCACTGGTTCCTAATTCATGATTTTTTTCAGACCTATGCTTTGGGGATGGTCTGATTGTGCTCATGGGGGATGAAGTCTCCCGATTCCAGATTCTTGATTTTGTAAGAGCCTTGGGTGCTTTTGCCTTGTTGTCATTCCTGATGTTTAGACCATGGTTTTTGAACGAATTTGTGTGTGTGTGTGTGTGTGTGTGTGTGTGTGTGTGTGTGTGTGTGTGTGTGTGTGTGTGTGTGTGTGTTCAGTAGCTGTCCTCAGATATTATTGGAATAATTCTTTTGATTTATTACCGATGAGACTGATTTAATTTCTACACTTATTTAGGAGTAACTAAAAGTAAGAGGTTTTATGTTCCTAGCCCTGCATTTGATCCAGCGAGAGCATGGACTATTAGGGTTTTCTCAAAACAAAAAAGACGTCCAGTTCTGCCGAGACCTGCTTCAAATATATAAAAAAAAAAGAAAAAAAAAAAAGAAAAGAAACGGCAATCGAAATTTTGGGGAAGAAAACATATAAATCACTGGTAATGAACTGTTTTAGTGAGAAGCACAAACTCTTGAGTAAACTGATAGAGATATTGATTTATATTTCTTCTCATTGTCTTTATTGGAAAACACCAAGCGTGGACATTACTATTGCACGCCTGGCAATAAGGCATGCTGTCAGCACGGACGCTGTTGTCGTTGACACTGGTGTCCCTGTTGTCACTGGCACCTGATTTGATATGACACCTCTAACCAAGATTAATACACTTTCATCATTACACAGTAAAAGAAAGTTTGAAAGGAAATAGAGAAACTAGTATGGCTTGACT
>JADBJO010006991.1:72500-80000 GCA_016801955.1 Conus betulinus
CGGACATGGCCAGCAAGCACCACTTGTACTGTAACTGTCAAGATGCATCACAATAAACGTCGAAATTGGCAGTCACTGGACTTGATGTGTGGCTGTTATGATTACTACTCTTCCTTACTTACTTCACCTTGAGCACCCATTCCACAAACCAAATACCCAGCCAGTTAAAATTCGAATCTATTCATTCATAAATGGCAATAGTTTTTTTTTTAATCCACAATGGCAACAGTTTATTCCATGTGGACATAGATACGTGACCTGCCTATACACAATCTTTACGCGGATGATGTAGTGATGTTTTGCACACACACACCCTCCCCGACCCACCCCCCGCATTGATGTGACATTTAATACTGCAACATCAGTACAGAATGTTACCAGATGATTATTCCTACAAGGTGACATTTTGTACAGGGTGACAACCCAAATGCGACAGGCACAGCATCATGTCAAGGACTCAAGGTTATTCTGTTGTTCTCTCTGGAATAAAAGTCACGGTAGTGTTACAACCACCTGTCCGTCTTCCAGCATTTGTCTCTGGCTACCTTCCTGGTAGGGAACTTGAGTGGGTGTGTCCATACATTTTTCAGTTGTTGAGTGTAGTGGCAGCCGTCGGGATGTGTGTGTGTGTGTGTGTGTGTGTCTCTGTGTGTGTGTGTTTCAGAACTCTGATTAGTACTCACAGGTGCAATGTCTGCCAATCTGCTGTAGTTTTTCTACTGGCTGCTTTCGGGCTCTTCTCAATGGGTGACCACTTGTATTCAGTATGTACCGCGTTCCTTCCTTCAATGGAGCGAGTCATCTCTGTCAGTCTGGCTTGTGGCCAGTTGTGGTTGTCGAAGATTTCTTCCCGAAGATTTCCCGACAGATTTCCAAAACACACACACACACACACACACACACACACACACACACACACACACACACACACGCACGCACACACGCACACACACGCACGCACGCACGCACGCACGCACGCACACACGCGCACACACACACACACACACAACACACACACACACACACACACACACACACACACACACACGCACGCACGCACACATCGTTCACGCTATGAAAAAGATCGCACGAACACGCAGCACGCACGCACGCACTATACTCACACGCGCGCGCGCGCGCGCACACTGCAGACACACACACACACACACACACACACACACACACACACACACGCCACACACACACGCACACACAAACACACACACGCACGCACGCACGCACACACACACACACACACACACACACACACACACACACACACACACACACACACACACACACACACACACACACACACACACACACACACACATACACACACACACACACACGCACGCACGCACGCACGCACGCACGCACGCACGCACGCACGCACACACACACACACACACACACATCACACACACACACACAAACATCGTTCTGGATGTCCATGTTAATATGAGGTAAATATACTTACAAAAGGTGACACATGATACAATTCAAAGTAAGAGCTCTTTAATACATTGCTACATATCTTGGATTCTCTGTTTCTTTACATTGTATTTCTTTGCAGGCTTCATTGTCTTGTGTGAAGGTTACTTTTGCACATGTGTTGTAGAAATGAAAGGCTGTTGTCGTTGACGTTGGTGTTACTGCAGTTACCGAGAATTAACCCTTCCAAGGAAACAAAGAACTTAGTATGGCTTTACTCCTTGACTCGGATACAATTTTTGTCACTACCAGCATCCTGT
Organism: Conus betulinus; assembly: GCA_016801955.1. Taxonomy (NCBI): domain Eukaryota; kingdom Metazoa; phylum Mollusca; class Gastropoda; order Neogastropoda; family Conidae; genus Conus; species Conus betulinus. Next base: position 74,255 of record JADBJO010006991.1, read on the forward strand.
TGTTTCTCCAGGGGAAATGCGATCAACTAGCATGCCTCGACAGGTCAATCAATGTTGCTGTTTTGTCACGTTTTTACGTGCGAAATTAACTATTGTCCAGAGACGTGAGCATGGTCATTCATTTTCCATTGCCAGTTCCTCCGGCTGATCAGCTTTTAAATTCTTCTCTCTCTCTCTCTCTCTCTCTCTCTCTCTCTCTCTCTCTCTCTCTCTCTCTCTCTCTCTCTCTCTCTCTCTCTCTCCGGAGCTCTCTCTGTGGATAGGGTCAAGAAGCAAGTCTTCCTCTTTCCTTTTCTCCTCCCCGACTTCCCTTTTCCACTCTCCCCCACCGCTCCAGCCCCAAAGCCTGCCCCAAAAAACTTCCTTCCATCATCCTGATCCTATTCAGCTTGCATTGGATTCTAGCTTTTAAGTAATTATCAAATGAGGCAGACAAACAGTAAACAATCAACAACAAAACACGTTGTTTTTTTTGTTGTTTTTACAAGTAGGGTAACTCTTGCTCCCACAAGAAAACAAATACACGCCCATAACTCCAAAGGAATGCTGATTACGACACCGAATCGTCTAGCAGATATGACAGCACAGAGCACACAGAACAAAAAAGGAAACACTCCCTTTCAGTAATTCGTTTTACCTTGTCACAAAATTCATGAACATTCATGAGTCTCAGTGTAGTTTAGACTAAGTTTAATCTCTTACCAAAAAAGGGGGGTCTTTTAAAGTGGATCTTCAGGTCATTTTTTGTTGTTGCCATGATAAATTTTGAAATGTCTGTATGACATGATTGCAGTCGGTGGAAATTTCGTTTGGATCAGACAACTGTTGTCATCATCTGTGATTTTGGAGTGTTTACTTCGGTGACGAGCCTTGGAGTCCTTGCTTTCCTGTGCAGACACCAACTACTCTGTTGCGCTGTCGTTGTGATGTGGCCTTCTTTAAACCTGCGTAGTGCTCTTTATGCCGCTAGCGTTTACATGCCGAGTACCAAGAAGTGTGATGGTTAAGTGATATTCTACGTACAACAAAAAGCTTTAATTCAGCATAGACAAGTTGAATACAACACACAAGTCGTTTTCCATTCCTAAATTGAAGAGGCTGAATTGGCATAATGGGAGGTGAGAAACAAGATACTTTATTTTCATTTGAGGGGAAGGATAAGTCCGTGGATTTTGTCCTCACACAACACCAACCCCTCGTGCTATTGTGCGAACATGAAAGCTTGAATTGTTGCAACACAATGCTGTACACTGACACATCTTCAGGCCACTTGATACAATTGTTTTAATGCAGCTGTCGCTCTAGTATTTGACGTTAAACGCCCATTGTCCTTTTCATGTTCTAATGATTTAACTCTACGAAAACTTTGTAACATTTTTTTCGCAGCCTTCTTTTTCTGTTTAGTTTCAGTATCAAACCATTCGTTGATTTTTTTTTTCCTCATTTCTGAACACTAATCTCACCATAAATGCTGCAGCGCTATACAGAGTGTTGGTAAATATCTCTACAGCATTATCGACATTCCTGCCGAGGTTCTGATACGCTTCTGTCAAAAATCCTTAAACTCTTCAGATTGTAATTCAGCTTTGTAAGTTTTGACAGAATCATCAAACTATACAATGCTTCCATTTTTCATGTCAAATATGGACATATGGTGCATAGTAATCACAGGTGAACTTTTGTTCCAAACTAATTCTGCTGAAAGATTGCCCAAGAGTATCAGTTATCACCAACATGTAGACCCATTTCGTTCAATTTTTCCAGTTTCGTGAAATAATTGGAGAAAGAGAGAGAGAGAGAGAGAGAGAGAAGAGAGAGAGAGAGAGAGAGGAGAGCGAGAGAGAGACGAGGACATTTTATTTTCAATCGTGGATGAGAGGGGGGGAGCAGGAGAGAGAGAGGAGAGAGGAGATAACATACCAACTGAGAGAGAGACTCTTACTCAGATGAACATAGGAAATTGCAAAATGAGTGTCTTGACCCAAAACTTTGAGTCTTCATGAGCTATCCTCTTACCGAGAGAACCGGCATGAACTAGCCTCTTCTATCTCTCTTACCCGAGGAACTCCCCCCCCATAGTGAACCCCCTCTGTCTTCTCTGCCACCCCCCCCCCACCCCCCCCCCCCCCCCCCTCCCCCACCCCCCTTCTCCCACCTTGTTCTCACCATGTTGGCCGACAGTCTGGCTGGGAAATAGAATTAGACTGGTTATGTCCAGGGGGGAGTGCTCGGGTCGCAGACACTTTCTGCGTTGCGTATCACGCTGTAGTTTATGGGTCATTCTGGCACCGTCTCTCTCCTGGTTACTGTGCTTTTATTGAGCCCATATGTTGTCGGAGGATGCAAATAGCTCCCTGCAGAAAAGAAAAGTATTTTCCTGTGCTTCGGTAGTAGTGGTAATAGTAGAATTAGTAGCAGTAGTAATAGTAGTAGTAGTCGTAGCAGCAGCAGCAGCAGCAGCAGCAGCATTAGTAGTGGTAGTAGTAGTATAGAAGAGATAGCAGCAGCAGCAGCAGCAGCAGTATTAATAGCAGAAGTAGTAGTAGTAGTTGTAGTAGTAGTAGTAGTAGTAGTAGAGTAGTTGTTCTTCTTGTTGTTGTTGTTGTTGTAGATGTAGTAGTAGTTGAGCGTTATATATATATATATATATATATATATATATATATATATATATATATATATATATATATATATATATATATATATATATATATATCAGAAACCAGCAAAATGACATGTTATGATTTTTATGAATAAGCAGAAAAAATATAAGTACATATTAAAAAATTGAAATCAACCATATGAAAAAACAAAGTAAGCAACATGCTAAGCTATTCACCTTGTGCACTAGTCCAGCAGCAGCTAACCATCAATACGTACAGCCGATAAAATCAAGATAAATGGAATAATAATGTCACCTAAGCTTATTCGATTTAAGAATCGACACAGGCGTGCGTGCGCGCGTGTCACACACACACACACACACACACACACACACCACACACACACACACACACCACACACACACACACACACGATAGAATAAGATTATGTTGCTTATAGCCCAGCCGACCGCAAAGGGCCATATGAGGCTGTCACTACGTTAAAATCAACTCAAAAGTCTTTCATTCACACAAATCTTTAAAATGCATCGTCTAAAACCCGATCCAAAAGTTTGTTAAAAAAAAAAAATTCCACTGTAAAACCTCAGATCCGACGAAAATTGTAAATCTCTTTGAAGAACTCAAAGATCGGGTCACACACACACACAACACACACACACACACACACACACACACACACACATATATATATATATATATATATATATATATATATATATATATATATATATATATATATATATATATACGAACGATATAAAATGTCCTTTTAAAAAAAAAAAATGTTCAACCGTCTAGGGAGCAACATCTGTTAAAAAATGTCCTAAAAGTAGTTTAAAGAGTACATCTATTTTGCGCAAATAACCTGCCAAATCTAACAAATGATAACAGAATGGGCAACCCAGAAAGCAGGCTACCAAAAGATGATGCGCGGGCATCTGCTAGGGACGTAATCTGTGTTAGAGCTTGCGTTTAGCAAAGTGATTCTGCCGTTTTCATGGGACAAATGCCGCTGGTGGGCACGCCAAAGCAATTTTGCCCCATTAGTCAAGAACGAATCTTTTTTTTTTAATGAGGGGAAAAGCGGAATAAGCACAAAATGGCTTTTTTACATCCGGCCCTCAATAAAGGGAAATATATAGAAAACGCAATAACAACATCAGCAAAAAAACTAATCTAGAATAGAAGTAAACATGCATAAACGCTATAAATAGAAAGAGGAAATGGTTAACACAAAAGAACAGAAGACAATCAATGCCTGGAAGAGGGAGGGAGAGAGAGTGAGTGAGAGAGAGAGACAGAGAGAGAGAGAGAGGGAGAGGACAGAGACAGAGAGAGAAAAAGGTGGGGGTGGGAGGGGAGGAGTCTCATATAAAATTCATGAAAAAATGGTTATTGGAAGATAGATAAATATATACAATAAACATTATCACAACAACAAGATTATAACACATTTATTGGAAAAGAAAATAAGAAATAAAATCATTAAACAGGCCACCCCCATCCTGTAGGCAAAGACAAAAATTTACGCTTGACAAGCAGCACCTTTGAGACAATAGATGAGAGAGACCAGTACAGAGAGAGAGAGAGAGGGGGGAGAGAGAGAGAGAGAGGAGAGAGAGAGAGAGAGCGAGAGAGAGAGAGAGAGAGAGAGAGAGAGAGAGAGAGAGAGGGAGAGAGGGAGAGACAGAGACAGAGAGAGAAAAAGGTGGGGGTGGGAGGGGAGGAGTCATCATATAAAGTTCATGAAAAAAATGGTTATTGGAAGATAGATAAATATATACAATAAACATTACCCACAACAACAAAATTATAACACATTTCTGGAAAAAGAAATAAGAAATAAAATCATTGAACAGGCACCCCATCTTGTAGGCAAAGACAAAAATTTACACTTGACAAGCAGCACCTTTGAGACAATAGATGAGAGAGACCAGTACAGAGAGAGAGAGAGAGGGAGATGAGAGAGAGAGGAGAGAGAGAGGAGAGAGAGAGAGAGAGAGAGAGAGAAGAGAGAGAGAGAGAGACAGACAGACAGACGACAGACAGACAGAGAGAGTTTAAGGACATGAATTGGAAAATTCAGTCAGTAGTTGGGTATGAAGTGCCCTTTTAAAGCTATATATGCTGGCATGAACATCAAGAGGGGGTGAAATGCGGTTCCATAAGAAGCCGCCCAGAGTAGTGAAGACTGGTTTTAAAACATATCTATTCTTGGACGGGGGTATTACAATTTTATGAAAATGGCGATTTTCATTAAATCTAAATTTCTCTGTAATTGAAGGGGGAGCACGACCCGAAAGAATCTTAAACATGAAAAAAGCTTTATTGAATTTAAGCTTCAAGTTTAATGGTAAAATATCCAGATCTGTATAGTCAGAGTATGATAACGTAACCGATTTTAACAAAACTAATTTCAAGAACGTCTATAAGACTAAATAAAGGTTTGAGTATATGATTACTAGCTGAATCCCAAATTGTAGATGCATAATTTATATGGGATTCAATATAAGCGTGAAAAAAATATTTTGCGTGAATGGCAGTCTAGGAAATGCTTTATCTTGGACAGCTGGTATATCTTTTTCGAAACTATTTTGCATAAAGACCGTACATGTTCTGACCATGACAGATGTTGTCTATAACTATTCCTAAGAACTTTATGACAGACTGTTCTTCGATAGTTATACCATTGATAGAAAGGGGTGCGCTCGTATAAGAAAGGTTTTGACGTTTTTTTTGTCTTGTGGTTATGATCATATGTTTGGTTTTTTGACAGGGTTTAGACACATATGGTTTAATTCAGACCATTCGGTTAGCTGGTTAATACTTTGCTGTAATATAACATAGATACTTTTTCTGCTTTGCGATCACATGCATGAAATAGTAGTGTCATCGGCGAACATATCACAAAGCGCTGGAAGAAACAGGGGGAGGATCATTAATATATATTGAGAAAAGTATGGGTCCCTAGGACGGAAGCCTTGATGGAACACCATGTTTGAGAGGCAAAATAGAAGATTGGCGTTCATGAATTGAGACAGTTGTTTTCTGTCGCTTAAAAACGAAGAGATGAGTTCTAGAGCATTATTGGATAAACGGTACAATTTCAACTTTTTTAGAAG
>JADBJO010006991.1:90000-92500 GCA_016801955.1 Conus betulinus
ATTCTGAAAAAATCTCATTGTTCTTCATCACTTAGTGACGGTTTGTGTCACTTGCTGTGGCAGGTGAAGCACAGACAGTACTGCTGACTGGAGAGAGAGAGAGAGAGAGAGAGGAGAGAGAGAGAGAGAGAGAGAGAGAGAGAGAGAGAGAGAGAGAGAGAGAGAGAGAGAGAGTTGGATAATCAGTTCGGACATAAAGGGATACACAGACAGATGCAAACTAGTTTGACTGGACAAAAAGAGCAGCAGAAGTGTGGGTTTCTGCATTTGTTTGTTTCTATATAAATAGTGATTACAGAAAAATGAGACACAAGGAACCGGTCTCATAGATCAGTAACACAGAACTGGCCATTTGACAAGTTTCTTAGAACAAATATCCTGTCTCCCTGTCTCTCTCTGTCTGTCTCTGTCTGTCTGTCTGTCTCTCTCTCTCTCTCTCTCTCTCTCTCTCTCTCTCTCTCTCTCTCTCTCTCACACACACACACACACACACACACACACACACACACACACACACACACACACACACACACACACACACACACACACACACACACACACACACACACACACACACACACACACACACACACACACACACACACACACAGATATGTTACTTACTAGCTAGAAAAAATGGCTCTGGACAGCGATCAATCGTGTGAAAAATACTTGCAACCTTAATAAATAAATGACTTATAAATATGAATAAAAACGAACTGGATGTTGGACTGTTAATGGGTTGCTGATTCGACTGGATAATTACCTGGCTCGATTGATGCCTTGTGTTTGTATTTTAGTTGGTTGGCTGATTGTTGTGACTCTCCGATTCACATCATCACATTCCTATATCAAACTCTCTGTTTCAGTCAGTTTATTTAATGGTTTTGTGCTGCCTCGCATTTCATTGCTAATTTTTCACTGATGGAAAGCACTGCTGCAAAATATTGCACTTTTTGTTGCTTGGAAGTAAGTTGTGTGTCATGGCTGTATATGTGCTCCATGATATGTAATCCCGGGGCAGAGAACGCTGCCACGGCGGCCAGTAAATCCCAGTGACATCTCGAAGGAAGGCAGGCAGGGTCTGTGTTCGTGGCTGGCATTGGGGAAAGTCCCTTTCAGACGAAGTGAACCTCATTCCATTTCTAGCCAGACAGGGCACAAAGGCCAAGGAAGTAGACAGAGGACGGGAGGGAAGGCGAAGGCGAGGGGAGTATAGTATAGTATAGTGGAGCTTCGGTGGGCCATGGTGTGGCTGCGTGGGAGGGTAGATACGCAGTACAGTTCTGATGTTCCGTGTCTGGGAATGCCACTGCCCGCACTTCTTTTGTCTCTAGTGCACTGGACGTTCCCGGTCCTGGTGCGAGGGAGACAGTCTGATAGCAGTTGTACTCTTGGTCTCTTGCCAGCTATTATTGGGTGCTGGATATTGTTACAGAGAGAGAGAGAGAGAGAGAGAGAGAGAGAGAGAGAGAGAGAGAGAGAGAGAGAGAGAGAGAGAGAGAGAGAGAGGATAATGCATGGACAATCAGTTCAGAGGGAATGAGACACACAGACAGATGCACAGAAGATCACTCAGACACTAAGAGCAACAGAGGTGAAGTTGTCGTTTGTTTGTGTGTTTTTGTTTGTTTGTTTTTAGCCTATTCTAGCTTGTCATTTAAGAAGAGCGCACCCGAGGGACAAGCCCTCAGAAATCAAAAACATAGAACTGCCCATCCCGCAGCTTTCTTAGAACAACTATGGTGCACCTAATTGACCGTCTGTCTGTCTGCCTGTCTGTTTGTCCTCCTCCATCCATCTGTCTGTCAGTCTGTCTGTCTGTCCGCCTGTCTGTCCATCTGTCTGTGTCTGTCTGTGTGTCTGTCTGTCTGTCTGTCTGTCTGTCTGTCTCTGTCTGTGTCTCTCTCTCTCTCTCTCTCTCTCTCTCTCTCTCTCTCTCTCTCTCTCTCTCTCTATCTCGTTCACGCTTTCTGCCTCGTTCACGCTTTCCTGACCTCCCCTCTCTCTCTCTCCTCACTTCTCTCTGTTCGTGTACTTGTATTTGTTTAAATGCTAAACATGATGAAATATTGCTATTTTTAGTTTGGAAGTAGTTTATGTACCGTGCTATGTATGTTAACGATGATGAATAATAACAGGGGAGAGAAGTCCGCCAGGGTGGCTAGGAAATCACAGCAGCATACTGAAGGAAGGAAGATTGTGTAATCGTGGGCTGCACCGTGGCAGCCCATCCCAGACAGAACGAATCTAATTTCATTTTCCAGCCAGACAGTGGATCAAGGTGAAGGAAAGAGATGGAGGACGGAGAATAAGGAGAGGGTATTGAGGTCAGTGGTCGAAGACGTAGCTGAGTGGGAGGGCAGAGATTCAGCGCAGTTCTGATGTTCAATGCTTGGGATGGCTTGTGTGTGTGTGTGTGTGTGTGTGTGTGTGTGTGTGTGTGTGTGTGTGTGTGTGTGTGTGTGTGTGTGTGTGTTTCCCGGGAGCTCGCTCCCAT
>JADBJO010006991.1:97500-102500 GCA_016801955.1 Conus betulinus
TTACCATTGTTCTGGGACACGTCACCAGATGTGCTTAAAGAACCCGTTAAATGAAGCGGAATGAATTTTCAGCATAGATAACAGGCAGGATGGCTTCCAACAGGTGATCAACCTATGGAATGTAACATCATATTAGTATTTCATGATCTTGAACACGTTTTAAATTGCGGTTTTAAGACAAAAAGCCATTTCCATTTTGCAGCGTCCATAAGTTGTATTGGTCAATTTACTTCTATGCATACATACGTACATACATAAACACACACACACACAATTATATATATATATATATATATATATATATATTGAATTGTAAACTAAGCTTGCTCTAATGTCTCAGATGATAGAAATAGGGGGGTGATAAGCCTTCATATCTGCAGTGGTAGATGATTCTGCCTAACTGACAGTATGTGCTTGAGTGGGTGAATGGGGAATAAATAAATGCTTCTCAAAATGAACCTTCAGCAAGCTTATAGTCTCCAATGCGGGGAGACCATCTCCAATGGGGGAGAAAGCTCACTAACATATGACTCCTGGTCAGATACCGGTATTTCGAAACCTGATTGTTTCTCCTCAGTAACCGCGGAAAGTGGTAATTTGACTCCTCTGCCTTTTCGGTTTTAAGAAGAATGCTATACCAGAAAAAGGCTGGTGTGCAATACCATAGTATGTTTGTTGAGTTTTCAAAAAACTAACTAAAGGTGCCACCTAAGAAGCAAAAGAAAATCATGAAAGAGCAAAACAAGCTACATTTTCTTGTGAAAAGTAGAAAATATAAAAGATAACCTCAGCCAAAGTGGCTTCACAAGGGGAGTATTGTGCATGTTAATGTCTGTACTGTTTTCATTGTTTTGTTGCTGAGGAAGGCTCATTGCCGAAAATTTCTGTCTTGTTTTGTGTCGTGCATTGAAGTGCGTTACTTCACACTTTGTAAACTAGTCCATGTTCGCTACTCTGCATCTTCTAAGCTATGAAACAACAGCGCTCACGGTTCTACAGCCGATGGATACACTAGTGACTCACATGAAAGGATTTAAGGCGAGGGTCTCATGGCTGCGACTCAGCAGATGCCTGACCAACGCATATGCCCAACGCGCTGGTCATACCTTGGTTACCTACCTAGCGTTGTATGCACCCACTGCAAGTGTATGCATGCGTGTGTGCATGTGTGTGTGTGTGTGTGTGTGTGTGTGTGTGTGTGTGTGTGTGCGTGCGTGCGTGCGTGCGTGCGTGCGTGCGTGCGTGCGTGCGTGTGTGTGTGGGGGGGGGGGGGGGGGATTCTTTATCGGAACATATTTTCGGAAGGTAGCATAGCGATTATTGATCAAGAAGAAGAAGAAAAAGAAGAAAAAGAAGGAGAGTATGAACAACAACAACAACAAAACAAAAACATCATCATCATCATCATCAGTAGAAAGAAACTCGCCCTTCAAGCGAGTGTTTCGGCCCTTATCTCCTGACACTCTAGGGGGGTTGGGCCACACCCGGTTCATGACTCCGGATGTCCCTCTGCTGCCCCTTTTTTTTTTTTTTTTTTTTCCCCATCTTGGGATGAGCCATGACTGGGATTCGAACCCATGCCCTTCTGGACATGCTCATTTCCATTTAATGACTCTCGCGCACTAACCACTGAGCCACAGGGACACCTGATATTTGTAGGAAAGTTAAGCCTTATGAAGTTCACTTTTGTTCCTCCTTGACCAGATCCAACTTGAACACCTCTCTGCCGCTTCTGCCATTGCTTTCAGGGCTTTGGTTTTTTCCCTCCCTGCAACTGAGAGCTGTTTCATGAGGCTGTATGCAGACGTTCCCACAAACCCCCTAGCTCCAATTTCTGCAGTGAGGACTTTGACCTGATAGCCTTCTCTCCTCAGGCTGTTTGCCAGATCAGCATACTTTTCAGTCTTGTAGATCTGAGCTGCCTCCATTCTGTTCTCATATGGCACCGTGAGCTCGATCATGATCAGCTGCTTGGTTGACTGAGAGTGTAATACTATGTCTGGTCTCATGCCACTCTTGCTGATAATCTCTGGGTGACTATTCCATTCTGGGAGGTCTGCTGTGCACTCCCAGTCATCTGCCCCGTCCAGCAGACTCTGCCTGCATGTTCCGAGTGGCACTGTTGTTCTTGGCCATGATTCGCTGCCTCCTGCCGTGAAGATGTTGCGGGTGCTTTTGGAGTCCTGATTTTCCCTTTTGTGGTGTTGGTACTAGCCCAGACTACTTGTACAATCTCTTTGAGCACTTGGTTGTGCCTCCATGTGTACCTTCCTTGAGCCAGGGCTACTTTACATGAGCTTAGGACATGCTCCACTGTTTGTTTTTCATGGCAAAGGGGGGGCATGAAGGATCGTCTGTTTTTCCCCACTTCACCAGGTTTGCATTTGAAGGCAGAAGGTCATATGCAGATCTGAGAATGAAGCTGATCCTGAGAGGGGCCATGTGCCAAATGTCATTCCAAGTGAGACTTCTTTGGAGTGCATTCTCCCACGTTGTCCATTGCCCTTGCTGGCTCTGCTGGACTGCTTTTTGGAGTCTTTGTTGGTCTTCTTCTTTTCTCATCTCCTGAATCATCATGTCTCTTTTGGCTTTCCTTTGGCCTTTGACCACCATTCAGTTTTGGTCACCCCCAGTCCTTGTCTGTTGGTCTGTGTGTGTCCTGTTATTTCTCTGATCTTGAGACTTTCTTTTGCAGAATCCATCGCCTCTGAACTTTCCATTTTCTGCCTGTCTTCAGCTGGGGCTTGATTGCTTCAACCACCTTGTCTCCTGAGTCCTCCAGCATGCTTTGAAGTCTGATCTTCCCTGCTTTATATTCCTCCAGGATGGATTTCAGTGGTAGTTTCAGCTTTGCTTGGCGACAGTATAGCGCTATGTCAGTCAGACAGGGTGGGACACCAAGCCATTTCCTTGTGACTTGTTGATTTTGGATTCCATTGCCTCCACTATGCTGGTGCAGATGTCGTATATCATCAGAGGCCATAGGAGCTTTGGTATCAGCATGAACTGCAGACACAGACCTTGTATTTGCCAGGGAGCCCACACTGGTCAATGGTCTCCAAGCCTTCTTCCGACATCTGTTTGGTTTCTTTTGCTCTTCGTGTGTCTTTCAGCGTATCATCATACATCTTCCAAGGCTCTTGACTGGCTCTTCTGTTACTGTTGGAATGGTCTGGTTGGCAACACTGAAGACCACAGATTCGGCCACTTTCCTTTCCTCAGTGAGAGACTCCGTGATTTCTTTGGCTTGAACTTCATTCTGGATGAGGCAACTATGTCGTCCAGCCTCTCCAGCACGTGACGTGTCTCGTCTTCTCTGGATGAAATCACTGTAGTGTCATCATGATGAAGGCCTTGAGGGGGGGCATCTTGTATCCATCGCCAAGGTCTGTTTGTCTTGCGTGCTTGTTGCTGCTTTCAAGATGACTTCCATTGCCAACACGAACAGTATTGGGGAAATGGCACAGCCCATTGCAATGCCCACTTCCAAGTTGATCCAATCTGTTGTGTACTCCTTGGTAGAGAACCGCATTGAGAAGCCATTGAAGTACTTCTTGAGCATGTCGCGGATGTTCTTTGGCACATGGTACATCTTAAGAGCCAACTGTATCATCTCATGGGGTACAGATCCATATGCGTTTGCCAGGTCGAGCCACACTACGTCCAGGTCTCTCTTTTCTGTTTTTGCTCTTTGGATTGCGTCCCAGATCATTGTGGCGTGTTCTACACAGCCAGCCACGCCTGGAATGCCACCTTTCTGGACTGACACATCCAAGTACTTGTTTTCCATGAGGTACTTGGTCAGCCTTGCTGCCATGACAGAGAAGAAGATTTTCCCTTCGACGTTCAGTAGTGATATTGGCCTGAACTGGCTGATGTCACTTGAGTTTTGCTCTTTGGGGATGTACACACCATCTGCCGTCATCCACTGGCCGCTGATCTTTCTGATTTCTCCAAGCTGATCGCAGCAGCCTGTGGAGCCACTCCAGCACCTTGGGACATTTCTTGTACAGCTGGTAAGGTATTCCGTTTGGCCCTGGTGATGATTTGGCTCTGGCTTTGTCGACCACCTTCTTGATTTCCGCCAACGTTGGAGGCTTGTCATTGAACTGTTCCTCAGGGTTGGTTGGCCACACAGACCTTGAATGTCGAGTGGTGCTTTGCTCTGTGAGTCAGAGTATGTTTTTCTCAGATGCTGCTCAAGAACTCCTTTGTCCACACTTAGGGTCCCAGATTTTGGCTGCTCGAATAGAGTTCTGGCAAACTGGAAGGGGTCTCTGAAGAAACGCTCTTGTGTCTTCTTCTTTTTGCTTTTCCTCTTCCTTGCAGATTCCGCTTTGCTGAGGGCGCTGTGTTTTGCTTTCAGGTCTTCCCAGAGTTTTTCCAAGCCTTGTTTTTCAGCTGGCACAGCAGTCTTCATTTGCTTCTTGAGGTTTTCTTTTGGACCCTGATCTTGTCCATCTCTTCTTGGCGTCTGGATTTCTTTGGAGGTGTTTTTCTCTTGGGTTTTTTTGCTCCATAGGCGTCTCTACATGTGGCATACACAATGTCCCCATATGTGGCTAGTTTGTGTTCCAGGGTGCTTTTCCCTATCAGTGCATCGAGTCTTTGGACGATTTTTGCATCCAGTTTCTCCCAATCTTCAGTCTCGTTTGCTCGTGGCAGGTTGAGTTTCAGGCGCCTGGCATCGAGGGCCTGTGCAAATTCCTCATCCGAACCAACAGCGTGGATGTCCTTGGCACTGTGGTTTAAATCCTGGCCTTGGTCTTCCGACGTCTTATCTGCTGATGCAGTGCGCTGCTGCTCATTCAGATGAGTCTTCACACATCCCATCTTTGTTCTGTGGATCTTCATGCCACGGGTGGTAGCGAAACGCTTTCCACAGACACATGGATATTCCATTTGGTCCATGTTCGTAGTCCGTTTGGGATTTGCAGTCGTGATTGGTTGAGCACCGATGGATTCATCATTCTCTCCCCCTTTCGGTGAATCCTGGGAGC
>JADBJO010006991.1:105000-110000 GCA_016801955.1 Conus betulinus
GTAATGACATATAATGCAGAGCATAAAACAACAAACAACAACAACAACAACACAACAACAACAACAACACAAACAAACAAACAAACAACAACAACAACAACAACAATAAGGAGTTCAGCCTCAGGTGTTCTTCACCAATATACACAGTCACTTCAAACCGGTGAGGGTCATTGAATCGATTTGAGAATGTCGGGTGAGCATGTGGTTTACCTCTCCGATGTCATCCGACACACACACACACACACACACACACACACACACACACACACACACACACACACACACACACACACACACACACACACTAACAAAACAAAAAAATCTCCGTCTTCCAGGTAAAAGTTGCTTAATTCTATAACCAAACTTTCATATGCCATTGGTCAGATGATAGTTATATCACATTTTAGCGACATGAAACACCACCACATCTCAGTCATGTAAACAGACAATTGCTGATACAACACTTACTATCAATAGTCATGTTGACAAATGATCTGAAAACAGTTGTGAGAATCTCTTTTCTGGACCACAGAGTCACATATAGAATTCACCCAACGTCCTTTTGCTTGACCACCCAGCTGCCTGTATGATTTATTTTCCACGTTGACTTTCCTGCAGTATGCCGCAGATGTACTAGCCCATCTTGTATTGTGAGCCACAAACTGACAAGTGTCCTTGCCCCCCCCCTCCCCCTCCACTATTTTCAAAGCTGTCCAAATCCATCAGCTTAGAATGTCTCTGGAAATTTGGTTATGAGATTTGGTATGGGAAATAAACAATTCCCTCCCTGTCCTCAATGACTCTGTTCCACCAATATCCTGTTGTATATCGCTGTGTACACATCTTTCGACATCAAGGCTTTCCAGTGAAAGGGCGATGCATGAGTTCCCATTTTGGTCCGTTTTAGCTATGTGCTAAATGAATGACACATTAAATGTGTTCTCTTTAAACTTTGTATTATCTAGACGTACGGGGTGTAATGCTCGGCCTATTTTCCCAAAACCAGTACAAGGACTATGACTCTGAAAAGACAAGTGCTGTTGATCTATCTTTTTCGCTGCTTGAATAGCCACAAGACAATCCACCGCATATCCCATGTTTCTGTGCTTTGAAGCAAAGGTCTGTTTTCAATACTGCTTTCATCAGTCTACAAACAGTCGTGTGGCTGTTCAGTCCATTCTTATTCACACAGCACTGCGTGCGATATTTATCATACAATGGCTACCCCTAATGTGTACACACATGCTCAAAATGTCAATGATGGCACACAGTTTTATGTATTAAATCTTGTCAGTGTTTGATGCATGTGTTTGACGCCTCTACTTCTCCTAGTCTCCAGAACCTCATGAACAAAGCTGTTGCCTTTCCAAATATTTTTGAGCCGCTGAAATTTGCCAGAGATCCTCGCAGACTAGAAGATGAAATTGCTTTCCCTCGATTAGTAGGTGCATCATCTTCACTGGGTGAGTGGGAAAAAGCAGTACAATGAGAGTTTCACAAACAATTGATGCATGACTGGATGCCATGTCTACGCTGGCCAGTCTGGCACTGCCACTACCCCTATGGCTTAATCCTTTAGCGCCTTTTAGAGAATCCGTGGAAGAATGCAGCCAGATGAAACGGGATGCAAGATACCATCTCTCTATGAGACTGAAAGTGTTCCAACAGCATAGGAAACATTTTACATCTGTATCAGTCTCGATGCCTACAGGTCAATGTTGCAGCAATCTTCAGGTCTCTAAGAGATGATTAAAAACAACATCAATTTCCCTCTCAGAATTCAGTTCGATGCATTTTCCCCCAGTCTCTTTTCTTTAACTCATTTTGTGTAAACGTACAGATCCGGATCACTCACATAATCATCATTGTTAAAAGTACATTCTGTATTGACCAGTCCTGTTGTACCCCTCTTTCTGATGCTCTTTTTGTATGCATTTTATGGCCTTCTAGTTGTCCTCTTAAAGGACACAGTGATGAGGTGGAACATGCTGTACAGCTGGAAACGTGGCTACAACATTTTCAGTGACCTGGGCCATGTCCCAAATGCTGGGATCGTGCTTTCTAAGCGATACTAAACGTTTTTCTTTTCAAGCTACAACCCTAAAACAGCTGTCTCCTTGAATGTGATCAGTCAAAAATCCCAAGATATCGTTTTTAATCGAATATGCGTGGATTTCTCGGGAGGTTTCTGACGCATGTTCTGAGGAATGTACAATAAATCCTAACGACTTAAACGCTGCTAAAAAGCGCTACAACATTGTCAGTGCAATCCTGTGTATTGCCATAAAACAAGGTATCACCCAGAAAAGATGTAGACAATTGGCACTCGTATCGGTGTGTGATGAAAAGACGATTTTGAAAGTTTAATGAATTTTTGAGGTGCGAGTACTAGTCCATTGCGAATAGCTTGAGCTCATATGTTTGTCCTTTCCATGTAAGCCTGAGTGGTTTTCTGTTTCTGTGATGAATCAGGACAGAATAAGACGTGCGCTTGAGAGACGCAGTAAACAAGGTATATTATGCATAGAACGATTACGGCAAATGCAACACAGGAGAATTCGGTGACGAGTTCCATAACACATTCAAATATATATGTTTTTTCCCTCTGAATAGAGAATTAATCATCTAACAAACGTTGTCTCAAACTGCCTAGATATCATAAACTTCCACACCAAAGCAAGTCAAGGTTGAACAAATTGTCGTCATTTCTTGTTTTTCATTGCACTCTGCATGGAAGCTCCACCACTGGTCTTACAATACTTCTTTTTTTGTTTGTTTGTATGTATGTATGTATGTATGTATGTATGTATGT
Organism: Conus betulinus; assembly: GCA_016801955.1. Classification (NCBI taxonomy): domain Eukaryota; kingdom Metazoa; phylum Mollusca; class Gastropoda; order Neogastropoda; family Conidae; genus Conus; species Conus betulinus. The sequence goes on from JADBJO010006991.1 coordinate 107,813, forward strand.
ATGTATGTATGTATGTATATATATATATATATATATATATATATATATATATATATATATATATATATATATATAATGCTGAATATATATATATATATAGGTTAACAAATTCTTCCGTCATTACAGTAATGACTTGGGGATATAACAAGTGAGGGGAAAACAATTCTTCCGTCATTACAGTAATGACTTGGCAAAGATATAAATTTGAGGGGAAAACAAAATTGAAGATGAAGTAAATGGGAAAATGGTATATCATAAATATGAAAGCCCTTCACTAGCTGCATGAGGAAACTATCGCAATCCCTCTCGAAGACAGATTTATATATGTGTCGCCTGCTCCGAGGCCTTTCGTTATATATATATATATATATATATATATATATATATATATATATAATAAAACAAGAAAAAAAAAAAAGAACTTTGTAAACTTTTCCCAAAGCTATAACCGAAAAATCACGGTAGAAGCCAACAAATAAATAGTAAATTATTTAGACATAACATTGGACCTTAAGGATCATACATACAAGCCATATAAAAAACCTAATGACACACCTGTCTACGTAGATATCAAAAGTAACCATCCACCCTCCATTCTAAAAACCATACCTAATGGTATAAACAAAAGACTGTCTAAACTGTCATGCAACGAGAAAGCATTTAACAGTGCAGCAGTCCAATACCAAGAGGCGCTGAAAAAAAAGTGGCTACAACTACAAATTACAATATAACCCAGATAACAACATGAACAGCAATAAGAAAGAACAGGAAAAGAAAGATTATATGGTATAACCCTCCATATGATGGAAGAACAAAAACTAACTTAGGAAAGAATTCTTCAGAATCCTTATAACATCATTCCCAAAAAAACATGTACTATCTAAAATATTCAATAAAAACACCATCAAGCTATCGTACTCGTGTATGTCCAACCTTAAAAATATAATTGATTCTTCCAATGAAACAAAAAAGCAATACACTAAAGAGGGTGGCGAAAGGACATCTTGTAATTGCACAAAAAAAGGCCAGTGCCCTCTGAATAACAAATGTCTCTACAATAATATTGTGTACCAAGCTACAGTAACAACAGACAGTGATAAAGAAACATACATAGAGATCACGGCTAACCCGTTTCAAAACCAGATATGCAAACCATAAACAGTCCTTCAAAATAAAAAAATGTAAAAAGCAATCAGAACTAAGCAAATATATTTGGAAGCTTAAAGATTAAAAAAAAATAGATTACAACATATCATGGAAAATTATAAAAAGAGCAACACCATACAACAACATTTCTAAAAAATGCAATTTATGTACTACAGAAAAGTGGCTGATATTATGTAAACCCCATCTAGCATCTCTGAAGTCTAAAGTAGAAATGATAAACAATTGCAGGCATAAATGGAAATCCTTGTCAATGCACCATTCCTTGGCACTTTCCCCCTGAACACGCCCCAAAAAGATTAAAAAAAAAAAAAAAAACTGCAGGCCACGTGCCACACGTACAGTGCTCACACGCCAACACACCATACTATATAACACTGGTGACGCGCCCAGATTGTATACCCTGAGGAGAGCACTTGGCTCGAAACGATTTTGTAGGTTTTAATTCTTCATTTTAAAACCCTATTTTAAATCGTGTGTATATATATATATATATATATATATATATATATATATATATATATATATCAGCCATGTCTCCCTGATGAGTCTGATCCAGCGAATGAAAGGCCTAGGAGCAGGCAATACAAATAAATATGCCTTTGAGAGAGGGATTATGATGGTTCCCTCAGGCAGCTAGTGAAGGGCTTCTTATATTTATGATGATATATTCCCCCATTTTCTTCATCTTCATTTTTTTTTTTATCTTTGCCAAGTCATTATTATAACGACTGAAGAATTCTTGGCCTGCACTTGTTTTCCCCCACTACGTAGTTTTTCAGCTATATTGTTCAGTGACTCAGCCTGTTCCATATCTTTTGATCTCCCTTGCATCCTTGAATGGATCCTCAAGCATAGGCTCAAAGATTGTCCCCTACAGTTTATACTTTTTCCTCTCCACACTTTTGTTTTGTTCCATTTACTACCCTTCGCTAGCTGCTTTGGGGGTGCTGTTGGATTCCTTTTTGAACCCTTGGTGGTGAGAACACCACAGAATTATGGACTGTGGTGTGTCTCTATTTGA
>JADBJO010006992.1:0-7500 GCA_016801955.1 Conus betulinus
TGGAAAGATTTTTAAACACTCTTTGGATGGGTTTTTCGATGTATTTTAAAGAACGTGTGAATGACCTCACTTGTGAGTTGATTTTAACGTGGTGATAGCCCTGATATGGCCCTTTGTGGTCGGCTGGGCTTTAAGCAAACATATCTTATCTTACCTAACCTCGGTGAGTGTGTGTGTGTGTCTGTGTTTCTGTGTGTTTATATGTGTATGTGGCTGTGTGTTTTGTCTTTGTCTGTCTCTGTCTGGAACTTGGGACGGGAAGAAAGAGGATAGGGATAAGAGGTGGGTGGGTACGAATCTGAACGCGGATATCTGGAGGAATGATGTTTACAGGGGAGAGGAGAGAGGGGAGGGGGGGGGGGGGGCGGAGAGAGAGAGAGAGAGCCAAGAGAGAGAGAGAGAGAGAGAGAGAGAGACAGACAGGCAGGGACAGACAGAGAGAGACAGAGAGAGAGAGAGAGATTGATTTACCTTCCTGGTTTCTCTTTCTCTCCCTTCTTGCCTTTGTGTCTAGGACGGCGTGTTGTGTTAGCTCTTAGTTAAAGCCCGTCGTACATCAGTCAAGCAAGTCTTCCGCCCCGCCAAACCCCCCCCCCCCCCCCCCCCCCCCTCTCCTCTCCACTCCTCCTTCATTACATCCCCCTCAGTCCCTCCTCCCTATGGCTATTACCTTGCGGATCTGTGCTTTTTTTCCAGGCTGGCCAACAAACAATGTGGTCGTCGTCCGGTCTGGAACGGCTGGCTTTGCTGATGGATTTCTTTTTCTGTCCGCGTTTGTTCCATCCTCCTATGTCTTGGATTCCTATCGTGGAGCCTGAGGGTTGGTTGTCCAAAGGTCTCCGTCGTAGGATACCGACGTACATAGCACGCGGCCGTGTGGTGGGTCTTTCACCTAGGAACGATTTAGAAAGCAAGGGTGATCTCTCTCTCTCTCTCTCTCTCTCTCTCTCTCTCTGAGTCTCTCTCTTGTCTTTCTGTCGTTCTCTCTCTGTCTCTGTCTCTGTCTCTTTGTTTCTTTTTCTTTCTTTTTCCCCCTGCTCTCTCCCTCCCACCCTCTGTTCTCTCTCTCTCTCTCTCCTCTCTCTCTCTCTCTCTCTCTCTCGCTCTCTCTCTCTCTCTCTCTCTCTTTTTTTTTTTTTTTTTTTTTTTAAAAGAAACGTCATAAGTAAAATATACACAAATATTTAAACAACAAAGGACTGATTAAATGGGCAGAAACCGAAAAGAAAATAAAGAAATAGAAGAAAACCAAGCAGGTTTTAGGAAAAGACTATAGCACGATATATCACATCTTTACTTTATACGCACTTGTCCAGAAGTATCTACTCCGAAATGCTAAAATTATATGTATCTTTGTTGACTTTAGAAAATCCTTCGATCCGGTGAACAGGAACATTCTTTGGAAATATTTTGAGAAATAATGACATTAACGGGAAAATGTATAAGGCACTTAGAGGAGTGTACGATTCTGTAGTGGCTTGAGTACGTGAAAAAAGTAAATTATCAGAGATTACTTTGACTGTCCGCGTGGTTTAAAGCAGGGTTGCTTACTAAGCCCTCAGCTTTTCTCGTTTTTCATCATCAACGAATTAGCGATAGAGATCAAACAAATGAGGCGGACACGGAATTCAAATGATACCAGATGCTGTTGAACTTTTCCTTATGTTGTTTGCAGATGATGTTGTTTTGCTTTCTGATACAACAACTGGTTTACAAAACCAGCTGACAGCGATAAAAGGAGAAAGCAGATCGATTACAATTAACTGTTAATCTGAAAAAAAAAAAAACAAAAATTATTATGATTTTTTGGAAGGGGAGGTCATCTTTCTAGACACGAAAAAATGGTGATACGGTAACACAGAAGTAAAAGTGAAGTGAAAACAGTTACAAATACCTCGGTCTGATATTCACAAACCAAGCTCAGTCTTTAATGCAGGTTTGACAGAAATGTGTAGAAAAGGAAAAGAGAGGAGTGATCGAAATTCTTCGAACATTGAGAAAATTAGATTTCAGTTGAGCCATCGATTTTCTGGAAACTTTTCGACACTCAGATAACACCCCATATTTACATATATGCAGCAGAGGTGTGTGGGGGTGCCGGTCAACAACGAAATAGAAAGTATCCATACATTTGCCATCAAGCGTTTCCTAAATGTTCCCTTACATTCTTCTAAACAAAATGGTATATGCGGAAACTGGAAAGATATGCTTTATATATACACACCTATATAAAATGTATTAAATATTGGTTTGAAATTCTTAAAACTACCTTACACAAGGTTATGTAAACAGGCGTACACATGTTGTTGTCACAAAAGCACACGAGAATGGAAAGCTTAACTAGGTATCCAGTGTAAAGAAATTGTTGACTGTAAAATGGGTTTGGCATTGTCTGGCTGAGCCAAGAAGTAGGAAACGATAAATTGTTTATCTCAGAATTTAAAGATAGATTGATCTGTATGTTTCAACAAAACTGGCACTCTCACATGCAAGGAAATGAAAAATATAGAAGGTTTCTTTCATTTAACAGTAACCTGCAACCTGAGAAATATTTATCGGTGGTAACAGACAGATGGCACAGAAGCGCATTGGCAAGATTTTGAACAAGAACATTAGGTCTTTTTGCCAACAAAAAATGGTTTACGCTTGATACAACAGCAGTGAATACTTGTCCAGTCTGCAAAACAAAACGTCACTGAAGATGAGAGTCACTTTTTTATACATTGTGATGCTTACCGACATATTCGCGGAAAATTTAGCTTGTTTCAGGTGCCTATTGTGCAAAATTGCAATCTGCTTCATGTATTGACACTTGAAAACGAAATGCTGATCAAATCCCTAGCAAGTTATATTGCCGAAGCCAGTAAAATCAGAAAAAAAGTCACTTCCAACCTGATTTCCTCTTGTAAACATTATTTTCTATTCAGTGCCTGGTGGTCATTGATTCTGTGACAATCAATGGTAATGGTTTATGAGATGCCATTGTTTTGTTTGTGTGTTTTGCTTTTGTCCAACACAACTTTAAAACGTTGGACCTTGAGTGTGTGAGTGTGCACACGGATGTCTAAAAATTTTGACTTGTTGTTGGGTACATTTTGTTCAGAAATTTTCCTTTATGTGGGTAATAAGTTCACGCCCCCATGTCATAACGGCTGTACAGCTATTGACATTAAAATCTCATTGAGTCATTGAGTCTTTTAAAAGAAACGTCATCATCGTGATTGTTATGATTATTGTTATAAACAGAACTTTTGTAGCTCCTATCCTTGGTTAGAGACTAAGCTCTAAACGCTTTACAAACAGCGCTCCTCCTTTACACAGCGGGCTGCCTACCATCTACATCATCATTATCATTATTATCATCATATCACCCTCATCGTCTTCATCATCGTCATCATCATCATCATCATCATCCTCCTCATCATCATCATCATCATCATCATCATGATCATCATCTTCATCATCATCGTCGTCATCATCATCATCATCATCATCATCATCATCATCATCATCATAATCATACCGTGACAGTCAATAATAATAACCATCACCGGTATCGTCAATAGCAACACTGGTGGTAACAAGAAGAATAATTGTAATCAAGATGATGACGACGATGAGGATGAGGATGCTGATGACAATGATGATGGTGACAATGACGATGAAGAAGAGGAGGAGGAAGAGGAGATTAAAAAAAAAAAAAAGAACTAAAAAGGCACTCGAGAGAGCAGAAGATCTCTGCCAAGGATGTACATTTTCCTGGTTCTGCCGTTTTCATCTGGATCCATAACCACATGCTATCTTTCCACCCAAACGTTTAGATACAATCGCTGCGGTAGGTTTTACCCAATCTTTTCAGTCAGCAAAACGCACAAAGCAGCAGACACAGGTGGAAACCACCTCCCTAGGTAATGGTGAAAAAGTAGTTGGAAGGGCTCTACGGAAAACGTAGACCTCTGCCACCAAGGTCGAATGGATTCCGGATTTCCTCTTCGCCTCGGATCCGCACCAGATTATAAGGTCACAATCAAAAGCGCGGAGAAAAAAAAAAGAAGAAGAAAACCATAGGAAAGAATAAAGTCGGTGGGTAAGATTTTTTTTTAAAAAATTTATTTCTGAGAGGGAAGTCAGTTCATGATTCAGTGTGCAAATTCAATTTCATCCGCAAGGGGGGAGGGCAGTAGTACCCCAGAGAGTTATTCCCATTTGTGTTTTTTTTCCAGCAAAGATTATGCGAATATGGAATGTCAAGATCTTTAGCTTAAGGAATGTTATTATTACTTGAAGATGACTTCACAGATAGTTATAGATAGTTATATACTCGTTGTACACAGCTTAAACAATGCTCAGGCTCATTAGAACATATATAATAATTTGGTTCAAAACGATCTTGCACACGGCCACTGATTTGTTTCCGATCCCGAGATCCGCAATAATTAAAAAAAAAAAAAAAAAAAAAAAAAAAAAAAAAAAAAGGGGGGGGGGGGGGGGGGGGGTTCTTTTCTTCGGATCGTTTCTTTCATCCATCCGCCAAGTATATAATCAAAATCAGTATCACAGTTTTTGCCAAATAACTCTCTCTCTCTCTCTCTCTCTGCCTCTGTCTGTCTGTCTGTCTGTGGTCTCTCTCCTCTCTCTCTCTCTCTCTCTCTCTTTCTGGTGGCTCTATCTGTCCCCGTCTCTCTTAATTCTCTGATTCAGTGGCTTGTGTCGTGAGTTGTCTCACTCTCTCCCTTCCTTCCTCCCCTCTCTCCCTCAGTGTCTCCCCTTCCCCCCCCCCCTCCCCCCTCCCCCTCCCTCCTCTCTCATCTTTCTCTCTTTCTATGCTTGCTTATCCACCCATTCATCTGATCAATTCTCCTTGCCACGCTAGTTAAAACGTCTTCTTTTAGGAATCCGTTTATGGGAATGCAAATATACAGGTTAGTAAGGTCAGCGTCAGAAGGGATTGAAGGATGGACTGCTCAGCGATAGAGAGGAAACAGAAACTTCAAACCCTTAGAAGAAAAGGATAAGAAGAAGAGGAGCGCAGCGGATTTCCGCAGGAGGGAATACTAATTAGGACCGCGGGAGAGAAAAAAAAAATGGTATGGTGTTTTTTTCTCTGTGGAACTATCTTGTCTTTTACACTGTTTTCTTTTTTAAACATCTCCGGTCCCTTTAGATCTCACAAAATAATTCTCTCTCTCTTCTTCTCACTCTCTCTCTCTTCTCCTCTCTCTCTCTGATCTACTCTCATTCCCTACCTCTCAACCACTCCCTCCCATGTCTCACTGTGTCTCTCCCCCCCCCCCTCTCTCTCTACCCCTCTCTCTCTCTCTCTCTCTATTCTCCTCTCTCTATCTCTCTCTCTCTCTCTCTCTCTCTCTCTCTCTCTGTCTTGGCAGATCTCGGAGAAAAAAAACTGGTCTGTTTTTTTTTTTGTCTTTGTGGGACTCAGGTGTGCTTTTACTCGTTTCTTTTTTTTTTTTTTGTTGGTGTTGTTGTTGTGTTGGTTGTTTTTGTTTGCTTGTTTGTTTGTTTAAAACCATACGTCCGTTTAGATCTCACAAAAAATCCCCCCCCATCTCTCTCTCTCTCTCTCTCTCTGTCTCTCTCTTCTCTCTCTCTCTCTCTACTCTATCTCTCTCTCTCTCTCTCTCTCTCTCTCTCTCTCATGACATCTCTATCTGTCGTTTGTCCGTCTGTCTCTCTCTGTCTGTCTGTCTCTCCCTCTTCCTCTCTCTCTCTCTCTCTCTCTCTCTCTCTCTCTCCTCCCTCTCTCTCTGTCTCTTCCCCTCTCCCCCTCCTCCCCCTCCCCCACCCTCTCTCCCGCATGATTAATGTTGCTCTTTGATGGAGGACATGGAGTGATCTGCCCTTGTTTGGTCTTTTGAGAGATACTGGGCGGCAGCACTGCCAGCCTCAGTGGAATGAATCAGGAAATACAGTTCATACTGAACGGAAGGGAGGCTGAAAAAGTGTGGAAATAACTTTAGTGATTCGATGAAAAAAAATGAATCTGAAGTACAGGAGGAGGAGGCCAACGACTGATAAATATTAACAAGGTTTTTGTTTACTGCCATGATGAAGTGAGAGAGATTCGCTTTGGATCCCCCCCCCCCCCCCCCCTTTTTTTTTTTTTTTTTGTAATCTAATATGATATATATATAGTAATATACTTTAGAACATGCCATAAATTACATCCATACGATGTAGTCTTACTTTATGTAGGCTTTCCGTTTGTCTTCTGTACCCGAAATAAGTCAAATATCAGCTGCGGCTTGAATTACGAATGTAATCCATGATCCCGGAGTTGATCACAGTCCGCTGTTTTCGTATGATCTTTACCGGATTATGTTACGTGTGTGTGTGTGTGTGTGTGTGTGTGTGTGTGTGTGTGTGTGTGTGTGTGTGTGTGTAAAAAACCCTGCAGGCATAGGTATAAAAAAACAAGACTACATATAACACTGTCGCAATAATGACAGCGAGATGGGTCATTCCCCAGGCTTATAGAAGTTCCAATAACCTGTACATCAAACAGAAGATGAGTTTCCTTATCCCTGATCTCCGCAGAGCCCTGTGAGACATTGGCTGTATCTGTCTATCCTCGCTGGCAAGTTAATTCGGGTTTATTGTGGAAGCGCGCGCGCGCACACATACACACTCGTACACACACACACGCACGCACGCATGCACGTACGCACCCACGCACGCATGTACACGTACACACGCACGCACGCACGTACACGCGCGCGCGCGCGCGCGCACACACACACACACACACACACACACACACACACACACACACACACACACGTAGGCACGTAGGCACGTAGGATGTCAGACACGCAGGCAGGCAGGCAGGCACACGCACACCCGCACACATACACACACACGCGCGTGCGCGCGCGCGCATGCACGCACACACAGAGAAATGCACACTTACACACACACACACACACACACACACACACACACACACACCACACACACACACACACACACACACGACCTCTTGACGTGTTTGTTTTTGTCGCCGAGGCGGATGAAAGCGCGTAAGTTTTCTCGTCTTTATTGTTCCTACAGTCCCAGCCGACCACACGAGGCTGGACAGCCTCGCACGGAGAAAAAGGTCGCACCTACCCTGAACAGAAAACAAACAACGAAAACAGTTTGACTGACACGGTAGCTAACTGTGTGACATACTACAGGGGAAATTGACCAGGCCGTGGCAGAAGGCGCCGAATACCCGCTTCATTTCTCGATCCAAGGTTTGAAGGGGGATGATGGTAGTAGTGGTGTTTACCTAGACCACTAAGGATGCTGATTCTGGAATACTGAAAGGCCAGGGTTAGGACTGCTGTCCTGTGAATCTGGTTCGAAGGTGATGAAGTTAAATTAAATTAAAAAAAAAAAAAAAAAAAAAAAAAGTGATTTAACACAATTTTTTCTGGCGGTGTTATTTTCTTCTTTTTTTTTTTTTTTTTTTTTGGTTTGTTTGTTGTGTGTTGTTGTTGT
>JADBJO010006992.1:17500-25000 GCA_016801955.1 Conus betulinus
CTCTTTCGTTTTAAGTTGAGTTTTCGGAATGAACCAGCATCTTTTTTTTTCTTTTTGTTTTTCTTTTTTTTTTTTTGTTAACTTTCATTTTTCCTTACGTGTTTGTTCCTTTCATGAATTCCCAGTTTTCTGTTTGTCTTCCGCTTACCGTTCCTTCCAGTTGACAGCAGCGCTACAGGGCGACGTAAACTCCTCGCTGAATTGGATTAGAGCCGTTTTACCAGACGGAGCCCGTCCTTCCAGAGGCGGACTTGGCACTGAGCAATGAGCCAGTGGGCGGGCAAGGAATTACAAGCAGATGTCCACTTCGACACGCCTGTGTTTTGTGTATGCTCTCACGACCTTCAGTGTACGCACCCACCTCCAACACCCTTCCGTCTCCTCCTCTCTCTCTCTCTCTCTCTCTCTCTCTCTCTCTCTCTCTCTGTTTGTCCCGTCAGTCTGTTTCTCTGTCTCGGTCTCTGTCCTGTCTCTGTGTCACTGTCTCTCTCTCCATCTCTCTCTCTCTTTCTCTCTCTCTCTCTCACGTACACATATCAATTACTTTAATGCATCAACTTGTCAAGTCAACAACAATGTGCTTTAGTCAGCTGATACTATTTAAGGCACAGTTTGAAAGTCAACATCTGTCAGTTTCAATGCTGGTTCATGAGGTGATTCCGCCTTGACCAAACACGCCTAGACCCAATCATGACAGACATGCTCAAGTATTTTGCGAGTTGTTTACATTTTGTTATGGGCAGTCCTAACATTGAAAGTCCTGAACCACTCTTTTATGAACTATGCCTAGTGAACCTATTACAAGAACAACCACTTTCGTGCTAAATCCGGCATCACTAAGAGCATAGCAAAGAGAGGCATGTACTTTTGAAATTTGCCCTCATAGCATGTTTGTATGAATGCGTCAAATGGGTTTTGAAATCTCGATGACGAATGCCACCGAGTTTCGATGGTCGATGAAGCATAGATCAGGTTTCAGCCTTGGCAGATCTTCAACACGTTTTTATAGAGACAGGCCTATTTTGAAAAAAACATCCACAAAATCCGTCGCGCAATGCATTTCTGTAGCTCCTTTCTGATGATCTCAACGCATCTGTCGTGTCTTTGTGTGTAGTAGAGGCCCCTCTCAGTTGACGACATCCATTCAAGGCATGGGAATTTGTGTCAGAACGAAACCGCACAAAGCACACTCTCTCCGGTAAGTATCAGGATAGTAGATGTTGTTCACTGCATTGGTCTCCAGCAGCTGTAGACGCCCCTTGCTGATGAACCTGGTTATTTGGTCATTGACGTTGGTGTTGGTGAGGTGTCCTATGGAGTGGGTCATTGCCGCATCCGGAATTGCAACCCGGATGATTCTCCCTTGTTGTTGCAGCTGCTGAAAATGGTGCGTATCCTTGTCCATTTGCATTCTTTTGATTGCGCTGTACAATTGTTTAGAATTACTGTAGCGCATTTGAACTACTCCATCCTCAGAAGCTGGGAGTACTACTCCGAAACTGTCGCTGTTTTCATCGAATTCCAGCCTTAGATCCAGTCGCACACACAGCTCATGGAGCTCAACGAAGGAAGACCGTGACCAGTTGACCTTACTGCCTTTCCTTAACTTCCCTTCGGAGTCTGTGGCATATCCTCCAAAAAATTGCTGTCGTCTGGATCTGCGTGAGGCACTTTTCTCTTTTCCATGTGGAGATGGAAACTGTTGCGCGCTACCATTCTGACATGTTGGTCATCACTGTTGAGAACAGAGATCAGGAATGAGATGCGTTTGGCGTAGTACATGGTACTTGGTTTCAACAGACCAAGGCCGCCTTGTTTTCGGGGAAGGAACATGTGCGCTCGATTGGTAGAAGAATTTAGCTTGAGATGAATGCGAACAAAATCAACTATCTATCTTCCAGAGTCTTCAGAAGTTTTTCTGTGAATTTTGAATTGCTGTAATAAAAGCTCAATTTTGAGGAAGCCATGACGTTTACAGCATCAATTTTCTTGCACAATGGTAAAGGTGAGAGAGCGAAATTTTTTCTAGCGTTCTTTCGAATTCCTCGCTCGCCTGTGCTAGTGCTGCTCTTTCTCAGAAGTTCCAGCCAGATTTGTTTGAAATCCAAGATACTGGTACGGGCTCATCTTTTCCATACATCGGTGTATCTTCCCCTTGCAGCGTCACGTGGACGTTCTCAGTCACATCTGTAGAGGCCCAGTTGTGTTTCTGTGCGTTGTCCATGAACGGTGGCACACTTTCTGTGTTTCACTTCCATTCCGGTGTAATGCAGGAAGGTTTCCGTCTTATTTATCATTTCTTGTAAGCTCTCCTCATAGCGAGCACTGGCACATACATCATCCATGTATGCCTGACATGGAGAAGGCATTGAAGCTGGTGTGAACGGCTGCTCCATCCACCGAATCCACGGGTCCAACGCCTGAATGAAGACAACAGCTGACCATGGGCAGCCTTGCACAATGCCACGATGCCTGGTAATCCTGGGCGTGGACGTGTCTCCCGTCTGCACCTGGAATGTAGAGTTGGTGTAGATATCCGCCGTCACGTCGATGATGTGCTGGGGGTAGCCGGCGCTCTGCATCGCATCCAACATCACTCTGTGATCAATGCTCCCATAGGCGTCCTTGATGTCAACGAAAGTAGTGTAGAACTGACTTGATACATGCTTGAAGTTCTCAATTGCGGCTTTCAAGCAGAATACGTGTTCTTGAAGGCCGTTTCTTGGGACAGACCCCTTCTGTTTTGATGACAGCCTTCCGGTCGAAACAATCCACGGTAAAAGCCTCCTTTGCACTAACTTCATGTAGATCTTGTACAAAGACGTCAACAAGGAAATAGGTCTCCAATCACCAGGCTGCATCACATTCCCTTCTTTTTTGGGAAGTAAGTGATCGTGGCATGTTTCCAATCAGTGGGAATTCTTTTGTTTCTCCAGCAAAATGTTGAATATTGCCGTCAAAGGTAATGACAGACGACGTTGCAGATGTTTTTTCAGGAAAGAATATTCAACTCCATCATATCCAGGCGCTGTGTTATTCTTCAGCGATTTCACCACAGATATCACTTCGTCCTCGGTGAACGGGTCCAACTGCAGTTCTTCTTCAGGAGGAAGAGGAGCGATGTTGACAGGCCAGGGCGGAGGGGGGAGGGGATATTCCAATACCTTTTCACTCTTCTGCTGGGAAAAACGCCGTCAACACGTTCACTTCAATGGGACAAGTGGGTCGTGCTTCTGATCTGCTGTCGTTCTTGATGATCTCAATGGCACGTTTCTGATTATCTAACCAAAGCTGCGTTAGTTCATGCTTTTTTTCCACGCTCGCGCACTATGTTGATCCTGTCTTTCACGCATATGTCTAAAGTGTTTCCTAAGACTTGGGAAGATGGTGTGATCAATGTAGTGAAGAGCTTTTTCGATTTTTTCTGCCGCAGCTCATCTTTCTCCGATCCATACTGAATTTGTTCGGCGATTTGAATGGGAAACTTGTTAACAGCTCTCCAGATAAATCTCAGAACGCGAAGTTCTAAATCTGGAGCTTGTGACGCCTCTTCGTTTGGCGTCATAGTATGGTTGACGTCACGCTGCGCTTCCAGAAAGCGGAGGACGTTCTGAACTTTGCCTAGGAGACGAAGCCACGGTCGAAAATCCCCGTGAGCAAACTTGACGGCATGCATCTGCATGCTTCGTTCGGATAGACTCACGAAAACAGCCGCTCGATTCGTTCGAAGTCTGCCCACTGGGCGTCGTGGACTACTCCTTCAAAGGGCGCCCATGTCTCCAGGTTGGCAAACAATTAATGGCCAGGCGCCTTGCATTGCTGGACTGACTGTGTTATCGAGGACAGTGACCACGGATGGACGGCAGACTGTCCGCTTTTTGCTTTTTGTTTTCTTTCTTCTTTTGTTCTTGTCCATGTTTCTTTTTTCTTGTTTGTATACTTCCAGAATTTCTCTCTCTCTCTCTCTCTCTCTCTCTCTCTCTCTCTCTCTCTCTCTCTCTCTCTCTCTCTCTCTCCCTCGGTCCATCCTTCCCTCCCTCTCCCTTCTTCGCCTCCCTCCCTCCCTCTCTCTTGGCAGATTTCTTTCTCTTTGGGTCTTTTCCCACTCTCTCTCTCTCTCTCCTAAGCCGTCTCTGTCTGTCTCTCTGCTGCTCTGCTGCTGCTGCTGCTATGGTGGTACTACTACTACTACTACTACTACTACTACTACTACTTCGCCGACGACTAGGACTACGACTACGACTACGACTACTAATATGACTACGACTGCTACTACTGCAACAACAATTACGACTACGACTACTACTACTACTACTACTTCCGTACTTCTGCTGCTACTGATATTCTCTTCCTCTTCTTCTCATGCTCTTTTTCTTTTTGCTGTACTTTTTATTTTTCTCGTTTCTCGTTCCTGTTCTTCTTGTTCTTCTCCTCCTCTCCCTCCCTCCCCTCTCTCTCTCTCTCTCTCTCTCTCTCTCTCTCTCTCTCTCTCTCTCTCTCTCCCGTCTTTCTCTCTCCCTCTCTCTCTTCTTTCCTACGTCACATTCTCTCATACGTCCTATTGTTACCATCTCGTCTCGTGTCTTCATCGTGTCAAATGAAATCAGTGTCTGTGCAATGGTAAAGGTATCTGATTGCTGCTGCCATCCTTTGTTTTCGCCAACTCCACTATCAATCTTCTCTGTCAACTTCATGGGCTTCAAGATAAAGTGACTAAAATTTCATGTTAGGAAAATGAAAATGGCATGGGGCACTGTGTCCTATTTATTTTCTTCGGTTTCTTAAAAAAAAAATAGATTCTGGCTTTTTAACGAACTCAATTTTCATTCATTTTTTTCATATTTTCTATCAGGAAGGGGAGGGGGCAATTTGAAGGGATCTCTTAATAAAGTACCATTCTATGATATGTATGTCTTGAGTTAGCCAATTTGGAGTATACTTCTTTAGCAACTGCTTCAACATCGGGTAGGTAATCAATGACTGCTAGAAAGATATACAGTACACTGTACCCCTCATCTGGACCTCTGTGTAATTAGTATACATTAAAGAAAGATGCTAAATTTCTGTGGGGAAGAAACCAGTCCATATGGGTGTTTGTTTTTGGTCCTTATTCCCTTATTCGGAAAGTTTACGAAACCATGCGCATATATAGTTGTACAGTGGTTACTCACACATTTCCTTAGACAGTGTTGTACTAAACATCATATTGGTGTAATTAGCGTACATAACATATTTTCCAGTGCTTTTTAAGAAAGGCTTGGTGATACTTTTACAAAGTTGAATTAACTGATGCAAGTCAAAGAAAACAGAGTCTCAGGCAGGTTGCTGCATCAACAGTGCCATTTTAAAATTTGCAGCGCAACGAACGGCATTTTGTTACTTCGTCTTGTTAACATTTCTCTGCAAAAAAAAAAAGTTGTTGCCCCAAGGGGAAAAGTGGCAGCAGGATTACTCTACTCATCAGTGAGTTGAAGAGAGGCCAGATGTGAGTGTTCCATCAGTGGCCACTTGTGTCCTATCTTGCTGGTTTCTTGTCCTGTTATCTGTGTGTACAGCCAGCAATGCTGTGACGTCTGGTGTATTCCTAATCCTGCTTCAGAAGAGTCCGTAGCATCATGCTGAACGAAATATGATTAGGGATGCACAAACATTCAGAAGGAAGCAAAAAATAGAGAAAGAAAGAGGAGAGACGGAGAGAGAGAGAGAGAGAGAGAGAGAGAGAGAGAGAGAGAGAGAGAGAGAGAGAGGAGGGGGGGTGGGGGGGACTTGGGAATGGAGAGCAGAGGAAGGGGGGGGAGGCTGCGAAATGTCAATCCTAGATGCGCATATAATAGAGAAATACTGTTTACGCATCAGTTTTTGTGTTGTTGTTGTTGTTTTAATCACAAGTGTTTTGTTCAAAAGGTCACTCAGAAGAATAGCGCGTGGTTTGTGATACATAAGACTTCAGAAGTAAAAAGAAAGAAAATAATCTCTCTCTAAACCTCTGCTCCTCCGTCCTGGTCTCCACCACCTTTTCCAGCCCTTATATCTCACAACACCACACCCCATCCCACTTGTGCCTCCCGCTCCATCCTCTTTCCTCTGCACCATCTCTCTCTCTCTCGCTATCAGCATTTCTCGCTCCAACTTTTGAAGCCCCTGCTCCCCCCCCCCCTACCCTTGCACTTACGCCCCCCCCCTCCCCTCTACGCCTCCCTCCACCCCTCTCCTACGCCTCCCCCACCTCTCTCCACCTCCTCTCTCTCTCTCTCTCTCTCTCTCTCTCTCTCTCTCTCTCTCTCTGTCTGTGTGTCGCCACGCGCTCGCTCTTTTACACTCACGTTTCAGCTTACGATCCATTGTCTAAGCATGACGAATGGAAACATAACCCCAGGAGAAGAGGGAAAAGGCGACGACGAAGTGTGAAATGCATTCAGATCCACCATTACGCTCGCCGCTGAAGCCTGGACCAAAACACCATCCCGACTGAACACAGCGTGAAATTCGTTGGCGGCTGATGCGCTGCTCACTAGGTGATTACCTTTTTTTTTTCTTTTTTTTTTTTTTTTTTTTTTTGATTCCCCTCTGTGCCATGGCTCTGGGAGTTCCTGTCTTGGAGGTGACAGACTTCCTTGGGAAATGTCTTTGGAGGCGTGTCTTGATGATGGTCCTAACTCCGGGGAAAAAAAAAGTGTTATTCATGTCTAACTCAGAAAGACAGTGTTGACTGCCATCAGTAGGCGGTGCTTAGCTGGAACTGTCGTGCATCATATGCCAGAAACAGAACGCTACAAAAGTGACTCGGCAACAGCACAGCGACTCTTCCTGCGGGTGTCTACAGGAAGACCTAATATTGATGGAAGACTGTTGGCCTGGGGACTACTACCGCCACAGGATTGACCTCGATGTAGCTTTGTATGGGACGCTGGAGTGCATGGCAAAAGATGAACATTACTGAGAGGTTGTTTGGAAGATGGCATGTAAGGAAAAGAACGTTCGTTAGTTTTTTCTTTACTCGCACACTTCCTTTTTTTCTTCTGATAATTCCTTTTTTTTCTTCTGATAATTACATCACACAGGGCGCCTTTTTTTTTTTTTTTTCCCCCGTGTACGCAGGCTGATACTCCTGCGGACACTCCCTGTACCAGACAGGCAAGGATTGATCCCATCTGCCCAACAACAAGAAAGTGGAGTTTTTTTTTTGTGTGTGGGACCGTTTTTTTTTTTTTTTTTATCCCGCCATTAAGGTAGCCATACTCCATCTTCGGGGAAATGGGAAATGGTGCCTTTTAATACCCCCCCCCCCCCCCCCCTTTTTTTTTTTTTTTTTTTTTTTTTTTTCATCATCACTCGTTTCCTGGGGAGGTTGTTTTTCCTTTCTCTTACCCTCCTATTAGATTCCCCCTTTGTCCCTCCCCCCTCTTGGCTGTCTTCCCCCACACCCTACACCATCAGCACTTCGTTAGTTTACTCGTAAAATTGCAGTCCCCCATTTTTTTTTTTTTTTTTTTTCCTTTT
>JADBJO010006992.1:27500-35000 GCA_016801955.1 Conus betulinus
GATATATTCCACAAACAGTCCCCTGTTCAAGTGACAAATACCAACAAAGAACCAATTGTAACAGGGACTTGGCTGTGATTCAGGAGCGTTCACTTTCAGGCAAGTTAAGTAGGTGTGTTTTGACTCATTTCATATGTGTCAGTGATGTTAGCACCTGTTGCCGTTCATCAACTTGACGTTGGGATGACGATGCTTCTCAGACACGCAGTTAATAATACCTCTTGAAGAAAAAAATATGATGGCACATGCCTACTGTTTTTAAACAGAATTTTTTTTGTTGTTGAAATTATGAAAAACAAAACTACTATGACCTTTTGGTGCGAGTTTACTACCATACACATCGTGTGCAAAGGCATTCCAGGCTAAGTAAATACTTCAGAAAGACTTTGGCTGCGTCGTTCCAGTGTTTGGTCACCTGACCCCAAGTTTTTTTTTTCTTTCAATTTGTATTCATTTGTTCATTAAAGAAGGGGAGCAACAACATAAACCTTTTGCACGGTGAAAGTTCTCTGTTTCTTGAAAACGGTCAGTGTGGCTCTCATTTTTTTTTTTTTTTTTTTTTTTTTTTTGTTTATTAGCACTTTAGGATATTCAACTGTCAACAAAATGTGTGTGTGTGTGTGTGTGTGTGTGTGTGTGTGTGTGTGTGTGTGTGTGTGTGTGATATTTCTTTAGTTTAACGTCTATTCACTATAAGTGTTATTAGACGAAGAAAAAAAAAAGAAAAGATGTGTACGTATGTGTTTGTGTGTGTGTGTGTGTGTGTGTGTGTGTGTGTGTGTGTGTGATTTTAGAGCAAATTTGTACTGCATGTGTTGTTGTTTTTGTAGCCTATAGTTACAACAACTGGCTGAAGACACAACCAGAGACACAAGGTAAGTCAGGAAAAGAATGAGTCCCTTGGGTCTGAGCCAGAAAAGGAAGACACAAAGACAGCCAAAAAGGGGGCGTTGTTCCGATCTCATCACGGCTGCTTGGACGACAATCGCTTCATCGCCTTGCCTCGGGGGCATCTCTCCCACTTACTCTTGTCGTCTCATTGAATTATCGAGTTCGTGTGGAAGCTAGAACGACGCGTCTGTCTCTAAGTCTGATCCAGACCCCTACTTCCATTTCATCTCTCTCTCTTTCTGTCTGTCTGTCTGTCTGTCTCTCTCTCTCTCTCTCTCTCTCTCTCTCTCTCTCTCTCTCTCTCTGCATGTGTGTGTGTGTGTGTGTGTGTGTGTGTGTGTGTGTGTGTGTGTGTGTTGGATTTGCTTATTAAAAAAATGGTGATTTTTTTGTTAACTTAATGTTGTCTTAGGCCTATCGAATTTGATTCAAACCAAAATCAGTTTTGATCACGTGTACTGTTGGCACTTACATATGGGGAGAACGATAAGTATATCGTTTTGTTGATATAAGGGTTCTAACAGTGGTGTGGTGCCGTCTTGTAATACACAACTAATTTGATGATTGAACCAGCAAACTTTGTTCTCCTCCGTAAAAGAGAAATCGTCTATGCATGAAAAGTGCGAGTGAATCCGACTTCTCTCTCTCTTTCTCTCTCTCTCTCTCTCTCTCTCTCTCTCTCTCTCTCTCTCTCTCTCTCTCTCTCTCTCTCTCGTTTTCTCACCTTGTGTGTGTGTGCTTCTGTCTCTGTTGCTGTTTCTCTTTCTCACCGTCCCTGCCTCCATCCCTCCATCCTCTCTCTCTCTCTCTCTCTCTCTCTCTCTCTCTCTCTCTCTCTCTCTCTCTCTCTCTCTCTCTCTTAGGAGTCTCTCTCCCTCTCTCTCTCTCTCTCTCTCTCTCTCTCTCTCTCCCCTCTTCCCCCTCTCTCTCCGGGCATCTGTCTCTTTTTTTTCTGCCTGCCTGCCTGCCTGTCTGTCTGTCTACTCTCTGTCACCGACTCGCCCCTCCCTCCCCCCCCCCCCCCCCCCCTCGCTCTCTTTCCCCCTCGCTCTCCATCTGGCCGAATTGGCACCATTGGACCGTGCTGACCCATATCAAATGGCCCTGACAGGATGTTAGGGGAGGACAGACCGGCCTCAGTGGAAGAAAAGGTACCATCAAACACGTCCAGCGACTACAGCTGTCAACACCACCACCCCTGCCAGTCTGACGGACTCTGGTTTGAGCACAAGGAATCCTTGATGAGAGCCTCACGTTTATAGGACGTTTATCTCATCATCATTTAAGTATTACATATTGTAAAATGTGCTAGTTTTTTTTTTTTCTGATACATCGGTGATGATAATGTCAATGATGATGTCAATAAGAACAAAAATGATAATGATAGTAATGATGATAATATTATCATGAAATAATGATGATGATGACGATGAATACTGCATTTACATAGCGTTATACCATGTCTACAGGCACATGTCAAAGTACTTGCCCCTGTCATTCACACACCTCGACGCAGAACCCAAGGGGAAAAAAACTTTAAGAGGTGGATTGGGAAAATGGAATTAACAAAAGAAGGGGAAAAAATGATAGAAAACCTGGAAGGGGAATGAGGGTTTTAAAAAAAAAGTAGGTACGGGAGATGTTTTGAGGCCAGCTTTAAAGAATCAGTGCTGGTCAATAACGTCAGTCATCCTGTTGGCTCATACGTATGTATGAGCGACTTCCTTCATGTTGAAAAAAGGAAGGCTTTCACCAACCTCATGGCGCAGTGATCGGTGCCATTAACTGCGAGTTTATGAACACCCCATGCTAACAATTATCATTGTCAAAGTCATATGGGGGGGCTCTGGAAAGTTCGTACCCCGAGGCAGTCAAGATCATGTCTGATCATTGGGAAGACCGGGGACCATACAGTCGTGTCTTATCTACGTAAACATGGATGAGTTTTTGATTTGAGAACGTGAGCTCAAACGTCCTGACCGACGCTACAAGGTACTTGTATCTCCCGGGACTGGTTGACGATGGAAAGGTTCTGAGAGGAGGTGTAGGAGGAAGGAGGTGGAGGGGAACACACAGATCCTAATTAAGTCACCTCAAACCTAAGCCTGAACTACATAGCATCATCGCCATCATCCTCCATCTCATTGAGGACATCACGGGTAAGAACGACACCTGATGCACTGCCCACGAGGTGATCTCATTTTTCGATCCCACTGTCTTCCCGTGGCTGCAGGAGTACCTGTCAAAATCTTGGAGGTGGCAGATTCCTGTGAACTGTCTTTGGAGGCATGTAATGATGACGGTCTTTAATCCAGGGGAAAAAAAAACTTCATTCGTGTCTAACTCAGAGCTTCGGTCTTCTTTGCCATCAGTTGGGTAGGGCTTGGCTGGAACTGACTGACGTGCAATGTTAAAAGAGAACGCTACAAAAAAAGGGACCCAGCACCAGAATGGTCTCTCCTCCCGTTGATATCTTCAGGATGACTTGTTCTTGACAGAAGACTGTTGTCCTTGGGATTGCCACGGGATCGTACCAGTGTACGGGACAGATGGAATGGGTAGCTGGAGATGAACATTACCCAGAGACTGCCTGGAAGATGGGACGAAAAAAAAAACACGTTCATGTCGCTTTTACTAACATTCTTCCAATTTTTGTTTCACGATGATAAAGCCACATGGGGGGGTGTTTTTAACTTTTCCCTCTTTTCTTCATGACATTTCCTGGTGCGATTCTTTTCCCTTCTTACCCACCTATTAAGACCCCCCTTTGTCTCTTCCATCTTCACTCTATACCCATACACCTCAATACATCAAACCTGATCTAGTTAACTTGTAAACTTGCTATTGTAGCATTTTTCCCCATAATATTTTTTTTTAAACCTTCATTTCCGTTTTCTTTCATTGATTGATCGTTCATTTTAGGTGTTTTGTTGTTGCTGTTCCTTCCTTTAAACTGACCTCTTTCTTTTATTTTATTTTATTTATTTTTTTTTTTTTTTTTGTCTATTCCCGTCACGACCTCCGGTTTTCTGTGTGTCTTTCGTTTTCTGTTTCTTCCGGTTGACAGCAGCGCTAAAGAGCGACGGGAACGCCTCGCTGAATTTAATTAGAGCCGTTTACCAGACAGAGCCCGTCCTTCCAGAAGTGGACTTGGCACTGAACAATGAGTGAGCGAGCAGGCAAGCAAATAAAAAGAGTCCACGTCAAAGCACGTCTGTGTCCCCCCCCCCCACCCCCCCCCCCCCCCCCCCCCCTTGGCCCCCCCACCCCACCTCCCCCCCCCCAACGATCTTATACTCGCTCAGCACCCACTTCCCCCCCCCCCCCCTTTCCCCTCCCCCTCTCCCCCCGCCCCCCCCTCTCTCTCTCCCCCGCCCTCTCCACCCCTCCCTCTCCCATCCTCCTCCCCCATCACACACTTCCGATCCCACCTTTTCCAGTTGCCCCGCCCCCCCACCGTTCCCCTCCTCTCTCCACCTCCCCCCCCGCCCTGCCCTCTCTCCTCTCAACCCGTCTTCTATTTTCGCTCTGCACCGACTTCAACCCCCCCCCAACCCTCTCTCTCTCTCTCTTCCGTTTGTTCTCTTATCACTCTCCTGTCTCTCCACTCTCACTCACTCTCTCCTTTGCGAAGTAGTCAATGCATATGTTTTATCTTGGCTTTACCTTAACAACAAAAAAACTGTCTTTAGAGAAAGCCGTGGATTAAAGAGGTAAAAGAAATAGAGCGTGTTCATATGTATGCATGTAAGAAGTTTTTAGCAGTCAGCCAAAAGACACCCAACTCTATGATCTATGGGGAATTAGGCAGGCATCCTCTTTTTATCAATGCAATCATGAAGGCTGTTAAATATTGGTTAAAGCTATTAGAAATGGAGAGTAGTAGAATCCCTAAAGCTATGTATGTTCATCTGAAGCAGCTAGACGAGAGAGGAACGAAGACATGGATAACTGATGTTAAGATGCAATTGTTTCGGTACGGCTTTGGTTACGTGTGGATAGAACAACAAGTAGGAAGCAAAGTTGGCTTTTTAAAAGCCCTGAAAGAACGTCTGCAAGATTGTTTTAAACAGAATGGCATGACAAAATATCTTCAAGTGAACGATTCAACGAATATAGAAAGTTTTAAAGATGGCCTATGTTACGAAGCTTACTTATCGTCCCTTTACGTACGACGGTATAGAGATGCAGTAATAAGATTTAGACTTGGGATGAATGAATTAAACTGTAATCGATATAGGTATAATAATAACAAACAATTACAAGCTTGTCCACTATGTGGAGCAAGCGAGGAAAATGAAGTTCATTTGATTTATATGTGTCATGCATATTCACATTTACGTGAAGCAATATTTCCACGTTCATTATTGATACAGAGAAATGGCCTTAACACGATTTCACGCTTCCTTCAAAGTTTGACCCCATTAATGATTGGCTCTGCATGATTTGTCTATTTTGTTGTTTATAACAGGTATTGTGTTCCGTTTTGTTTGGATGTCTTAAGACATTATAAGGACGTTTGTCTGTGCAATCAAATGTTCGAGTTCGAGTTCTCTCTTCTCTCTCTCTCTCTCTCTCTCTCTCTCTCTCTCTCTCTCTCTCTCTCTCTCTCTCCTCTCCTCCCCTCCCCTCCTCCCTCCCTCCCTCCCTCCCTCCCTCCCTTTCTCTCTCACTCTCTCTCTCTCTCTCTCTCTCTCTCTCTCTCTCTCTCTCTCTCTCTCTCTCTCTCTCTCTCTCTTCCATCCTACGCCACATTCCCTCTTCAGTAATCGTTATACCGCCATCTCTATTGGTAGTGTTATGCATGAAATTAATGTCAAATGTATGTGTAAAGGCACCATACCTGATCCCTGTAACTTCAGGGTAGGAGAGAAATGCCATGGCTCGCTGTGCCTTGTTAGTGTTATTCGCTTTATTAAACTTCTCTTGATCTTTGGCCTTTTCAGTGAATCGGGTACTCTGTATCCGTTTCTACATTTTGACGTGAAGGAGGATTGAGGCTGTGTCTGGAAGTCCTACCGTTGTACGATAGGTATGCCCTGTGTTAACACCTAGGGATTATTCTGTGTGTGTGTGTGTGTGTGTGTGTGTGTGTGTGTGTGTGTGTGTGTGTGTGTGTGTGTGTGTGTGTGTAACTCTCGCTCCAGATGAGGCACATTTATCAACAACTGCGAGAAACACTTTGTACACATTCATTTTCATTTTTGTAGAAAAAAAGTATATAAAACAAAAGTAGTCAAGCATCTGTGACACCGAATAGATCCATTCTGCTTATCTTTTTTTCTTTTTTTTTTTTTTTTTTTAGTGACCGAATTTGGTATGGTCCTTCTACTGTCATCTGAATAATTTCCAAGACCTCGTGAATATGATAGGACAGTGGTTACCCACACTTTTTTTGATACTCCAGACATTATATCGTTGTTATTTTTGTCATTTACATATTATCCGGCAGTGTGGAAGATGGCTTGGTGATTCTTAGCTTAAAGCAGAATAAACTAATGCAAGCCGAAGAGCGTGGTAGTTAAACCCCCCAGCCTGCCCGCTGCTTGAACAGAGCAGTCAACCAGAAGAATGATATGTTGCTTTTTCTTATCGATATTTCTCAGTACAAAGATATTTCGCGAAGGGCAGAGGAGGTAGCGGGATTCTTGTTTACACATCAGTAACTTCGAAGAGAGGCCCGATTCGAGGGTTTCGTCTGCAGCCGCTTTTCTTTCCGAGTGAGCAGTGCTGTGAAGGTAATGTAGCCTTGTATCACTTCACCAAAGTCACTGGCATGACTCAGAAAAATGTGACTGGATAATGGACAGAATTCATAAGGCGGGGGGGTGGGGGGGGGGGGGGGGGGGGGGAGAGAGAGAGAGAGAGAGAGAGAGAGAGAGAGAGAGAGAGAGTTGCAAAATATCCTACGGACAAGGAAAAAAGCGATGTACATGACTAAGATTTTTTTTTTTTTTATTAATCAAAGCGTTTTGTTCAAAAGGTCTTTCGGTAGAATGGCATGTTGTTTGTGACATTTAAGACTTGGGGAGTAAAACGAAAGAAACACTCCGCCGCCCCCACCCCTACCTCCCGCGTCTTTCTCTCTCTCTCTCTCTCTCTCTCTCTCTCTCTCTCTCTCTCTCTCTCTCTCTCTCTCTCTCTCTCTGCGTGATGCCAACGACCTTGGTGAAACAAACTCTCTCTCTCTCTCTCTCTCTCTCTCTCTCTCTCTCTCTCTCTCTCTCTCTGTGTGTGTGTGTGTGTGTGTGTGTGTGTGTGTGTGTGTGTGTGTGTGTGTGTGTGATGCCAACGACCTTGTTGAAATAGGACAGGAATATGTAGCCATTATAGCACTACTAAACATACAGAAAGATAACAGAAAAAAGAAAATAACACAGTTCTGAATAGACATTTTTTTGTTATATTCATAGATACTCGGACAAAATTCTGGTGTGGTATGACAAGCATTTCAAGTAAATTTCAAGTAAACCAATAGGTCAAGCTAATGGGTATCAGTGCAAATAGGTTTCATCATTTTAAGAGAGTCCCTGAAAAAGAAGACACTGCCAATGAGACTGTCGGATGAACCTTGTTATAATGATGAAAGTATGTTTGAAATGAACAGTG
>JADBJO010006992.1:72500-85000 GCA_016801955.1 Conus betulinus
ACGAAAGAGCGTCACAATCATCCAGACGAGACAGTGCACACACACAGACAAGGCTTTTTGGGCGACTCTTCGGAAAGAAGATGACAGATGGAAGCAGTGTGACTTGACTTCTAGAAAACAGAACAAATCCGAATGATATTAGCAGCATGCTGTTGAAAGGAAAGAGTTTGCTCCACTGTCACACCGAGGTTACGGGCAGAAGAGGAAAGAGGGATTGAGTCAGTGAGATCGGTAGAGCATGGAATAGACACAGATGATCAAATACGTTTGTGGACAGAACAGCATCTTCTCAGCTTTGTGTTCATCCAGTTTGTTGGTTGCCAGTCATCCAGTTTTTTTTTTTTTTTTGTTTTTTGTCTTTTTGTTTTTTTGTTGTTTTTTTTTTAGGTCAGATAAACAGGACTGAGTGCTTCCAATTGTTGTCTAAGTCCAGAAATGTAAATTTGATTGTCATCAGAGAACCTGTGATGGAAAGTGGAAAGTTGATGTATACAATAGCGGAGTCGGGGTAAGCACTGAGCCCTGGGGCATGCCGTCAAATAATGGAATTGGACTGGGAGTAGACCAGTTGACTGATACAGCTTGATGCAGGAGAACATGATCTCTAAATACAAGTTAGTATCATGTTCGCCAGGACGTTCTCTGGAAATAGGTATTAGATTCAGTCCAATGAAAACATGACAGCACAGGTACAAAGCCCCAGACTTTCTTTGTTTTTGTGTGTGTGTGTTCACGTACACCCGCGGGCACGTGTGACACACACACACACACACACACACACACACACACACACACACACACACACACACACACACACACACACACGCACGCACGCACGCACACACGCACGCACACACACACACACATACATTACAAAATAAATGAAAAGAAAGAGAAAAATGATAGTCCTTCCTGGGTCAAATTCAGACGCAGAATTGCAGTCAAGTGTAATTATGATTCAGTTGGATTATTGTCGTAACTCACAATGTCATCGCCAAATCAGATTATATTTCCTAAATCACGATCATTCCAGGGGGTTATTGGGAAATAAAAGGGAAATGATCGGTGCTTGGCGCAGTAGACCTGGCTGAATGAAGCCGAGAGATGGGGAAGTACGGCTTCCAGTCCGTTTCTGATGCTTCCCCGCCTCCGAGCCCAATGGAACAGACCGCCACCAGCCTCACCTCACAACACCTGCCCCACCAACGGACCCTGACCTCAGTTTATACAATGATAGATGATGAGCTGGAAGATCTGTCGACACGATACCCACACTCAGGCAGACCTTCCACCAACTCCACTGTCTACTTACACACCCTCATCTGGCTGCACACCAAAAAATCATGTGCCAAGGCCTTCCCTAAGGAGTCGAGCGGTTATAGACCAGGCACGATTAGATTGTTTTGAGAATTGCCATCGTGTCTGAGAGTCGATTCTCCTCCCTTTCTTTGATGTGTCTGTCAAGGTACATGCCAAGTGGTTCCTAGCAGATGAATTAAATTTGAGGGAGACCACCCTGGGCAAAGATAGGGTCAAAATGAGTGCGAAGCTCTGACACGTGACATCAAGTAAGGGGAAGCTTATGCATTTCAAGACTGAATGATATGATGTCTTCAGTAGAAATCGTGGGGGGGGGGGGGGGGGGGGGGGGGGGAATGAAATGATAGGCTGGATTTGATCTGTTATCAGTTCAATACCAGTCTGTGGTTCAAAGTTATGTTACGCCTCAAACGCTTACATGGATCGTAAAAATAATTTGATGTATAACATAATTGTGACGTGTGGCATAATTCACCGAGACCTTCACCGAGAAAATGAGTAAAAGTAAGGACTCGTTCAGGAATTCTTCTTTGACTTTTCGCGTAGGACACCGCACCCCAGTTCAAACTTTCCCGCTTTGTTAGAACTTTCACCGAGACACGGATAAAAAGACTATTGAATCCCCTGCTTTTGGAGGGAAGTTCAAACTGCATGTGTTGAAAGACTAACTGTGGAGGGAAAGCACTGCAGGCTAACTTGCAGGATGAATATCACATTAGAATTGCAGGCTACAGACCAAACAACTAACCCTCAGCCGCTGAACTTTACTGAGAACAGGAGAGTGCTGTCGGATTTGAAGGAGAATAAGTTGTTTTCTCTTTTGCTGTCCCATCTTCTGTGCCAACTGAGAGGTACCGCACCCACGCCGCTCATTTCGAGAAAGCAGGAGGGGGCCACTCCCTAACAGTCAATTTTCCCCTGTACAGGCTCACTTTCTGAAAAGTCCATGTGGCTGCACACCGAAAATTAAATGTGCCAAAGCCTTGCTTGAGGAGTCGAGTATTCACAGACCGTTACAATTACGTTCTTTAGGCTTTTTATTGTGTCTGAAAATTGATTTACCTTCTTTTCTAGCGTATGCCCATCAAGGTACATGCCAGGTGGTTCCAAGCTGACAGACTGAAATGAAAGGGATGGCACTATTTGGGAGGAACCACTGGGCGCAAAGATAGGTCATGGGTGAATGAGAAGGCTTGAAATGTGACGTCAGCCAAGGGGGGGGGGGGGGAGGGGGTCATGTATTTGGAGATTGTGAATGATCAGCCAAGGGGGGGGTGGTGGGGAGGGTGTCATGTATTTTGGAGATTGTGAATGATGCCTTCGGTGGAAATTTAAGGTAAAACTAAAATGATTGGTGGGATGTTCTTTTGACCAGTTATCAGTTTAATACCAAATGCTGGCTCAAAGTTATGCTGCGCCTCAAAATGGTTACAAGGATTCCATAGTGATATAGAGCAAGACCCTGATTGTGGCACGTGGTCTGCCTTGAATGTCGGATGCTTAAAACACGTGACGACAAGTCTGGAACGTAGACGCCACCTGCACCCCCTTAACTCAGATTCTGACAAAGGTTACAATTCGCACAACGTTTTCCCCAGTACTACGACGAAACCTTCAAAGAGGCAACAGGAAACTGCGACAGCTGAGGCGCGATTGGAGACCACCCGCGACCCATTGATTGAAGGGAATGAAGGACGGGAGGGTGGTTAAATCACAGACAAGACTATGACAGTGGGTGTGTGTCGTTCACCCGACCGGCAGACAATTGTGTCAGACTCGAAGAATGAATGGATATAAATGTGTGCAGACTCGAAGAATGAATAGGATATAAATGTGTCGTGTGTGTGTGTGTGTGTGTGTGTGTGTGTGTGTGTGTGTGTGTGTGTGTTGTTGTTGTTGTTGTTGTTGTTGTTCATTTTTTACGCTTGCATTCACACACCAAGATCTTGCTTTAAATATACTATCCAGGCTCAGGAGAGGAATTTGGACGGTTTATCCTACCTGTCTGAAGCGAATGGGGAGAGGGGGAAACTGCGTGTGGAAGGAGTAATAAGAACGGGGGTCAGAGTGTTTGTGGAGGGGGGGGGGGGGGGGGATGAGGGGAGCAGTAAAAGAGATTTAAACCCCAAGTCGTTGGATCCGATCTCTGTTTGGATCCAAGAGTACAGTGTAAAGTCTACCAAACTAACCAGCAGTGCGTTTCATGCAGGCGAGGTGACGAGAATTCTCGCTTGCTTGGCTAGTCTCAGCCGTTTCTTAGCACACTCTGGCGGCAAGCGGGACTAGGAAAAGGTGAGAGTTTGCTGGACTGCGTTGGGGGCTCTCTCGCATGCGAGCGAGGGAAAGAGGAGGAAATTGTCCCACAATTATAACGCCCTGTAATTGGTACACGAAACGTTGTAGCCCTTCTGTGATCAATACATGGAACAATTAATCTTGTGATCAATACATAAAAACAGCCAAAACGCTGACCCGCAGACCCCTCACGCGGTAGTAAGTCTGTGTGCTGACCATTCAAGAAAAAGAAAAAGAAACACCCGAAGGTGCTGGGGAGGACCCAGAGAAGCACTGTCCTCACCTGCCTTTAGAGCAGTCCTGTACCACCCTTGGAGGCCCGCGCTGTGTTGACGATGGGTACAGGCACACGCAGGACACTCCATTAAGATATCAAGGGACATAACTGCTCTTGAACAGAGGTAAATCAGACTGCGGGATGCAACTCGTAACAGCCTTAAAGTAGCATCCCCATGGGTGCACCAGCCCGTATTTCATGAACGCAGAGCCCACCGGCAAAAAAAAACACCACCCTCCAGCTGTCGAGCACACCCCACACACACACAGACCAACCACCCCAGCCCACGGACAGATGAAGACAGTGACCATTCAACAGAAACAACAGCTTGAAGAAGCAGTCGTGTTTTTTTTTTTTTTTTTCGCGCCCATTTCTTTACTCCTCTTGCCTCACACATGCCACGCAGCAAGGATGAGCTGGCAAAACCACCACCTTACGAGTTCTAGCGGCTACACAACTCACCCCAGGTCCCTGTGTTTGTGGAGGAGCTGCAACCAACTGGACCCCTGAGGGTCCTGTCTTTGACCTCCCGCTATTCCAAGACATAGACTTGCTCTCGAGGCGACACTTTGTCTATACACAGGGTGCTGTCTGGCCTGACCCTCGGTGCCTCGTAGCAGCCGCCCTGCTTCAGTGATGTCTGGCACTGACTGATTTAATACGCCTCTTTCCCGTAGCAGGCCTTTTTTTTCACACACTGCGTTTGTTTTCATTGCTCGATAAATCTCTCTTTCTGTCTGCTGGCTAGTTTTGTCACTTTGCTTGGTCTGTCTGTTTGTCTGTCTGTTTGGTTGTCTGGCTGTCTGCCCCCCCCCCTCCCTCTCTCTCTCTCTCTCTCTCTCTCTCTCTCTCTCTCTCTCTCTCTCTCTCTCTCTCTCTCTCTCTCTCTCTCTCTCTCTCGGACAGTGTGTTTGTGCATGTATAAGGAAGATGTAAAGTAGGAGGAATGGAGGTCGGGGGCTTATGGTCTTCTGGTTGTTGCTGCTGCTCTGTCTGGTGGGGTAGGGTGGGGTGGGGGTGGGGAATGGGTGGGTGTGAAGGGTGGGTGTGGATGTGAGTGGTTGTGATCTTGCTTGCTGTTGAAGATCTCTCAAGTTGTATTAGGTAGAGAGGGTGAAAAACGGGTTGAGAAAAAGGAAAGAAGAAAAAAATCTCAACGAAGAAGTGAAGGAAATTGAATTTCTCGTGTCAAAAACAATGAACAATGTCTTCAGCGACCCTAACACAGTCTTCTGCTCATTCGTCTCTCTCGTCTATCTGTCTTTTTATGTTTGCTTTTTTATTTCTGCCGACATGAGGCCAGTGTTTAACTGTTATAAATGACATTCTTGCACTCTGGAAAACCCTCGAGGACTTGCTTTCGTTTTTTTTTTCGAGCCATCTGCATTTTTAATTCAGTTTTCTGGCTCTTTTTTTTTTGTCAGGTCCCATTTTGTCTTAGTCTTTGGGGATTTTCATGTAACACGCTGACAAGTGAAAAAAAAAAAATACTTGAAAGAATGCAAGGAAATCGGATGAATATTTCATACATGAGCCTGCTAACATATTCGAAGCTTTCCGTTTTCTGGGAATGATGATTAGTCAGGGAAAAAAAACAAGTGACAGGGAAAAATAATAGAATGAAAGATGCCACGATCGTTGCTGTTTACTCGTTGTTATTCTCCCTCAGACTGTCAAAAACATAGAGTAAATGGAAATTATGACATGGTTCTATTTTCAGTTTTCAGTGCAGAGTTTTTATATCAAACTTGGGTAGAAAATTTGAATATGTCCAACAGACGAAAAGCTCTCAGGTTTGGCGACGATCTGTTGCGCTAGTCCGGATCAAACGGTGGATATCGGATCCGTGTTCACGGACACATATTGTTCAATGAACATGAGCACTTCAAAGTTGCGGTTACGAATCGATATCTATCCGTGGAGTAATATATTTTCACAAAATATCAAAACTTTCTGATTATATCTGAACGTCGATGTTTTGTCCTTTTCTGTATTCTAAATCTTAAAAGTACATGGGAGGTAACTATGTCAGTCCATACATCCTATTACTTCCCTTGACGACTTTTTTTTTCCACACGAGAACTGACTCAAAGGATGGATCCACGATTCCTTCAAACTTTCCGGGGGTCTGCGCTTAGCAGTCTTTGTTGTTCGTTTCATTTGTCAATGATAATCAGTTCAATAAGATGAGTTTTCCCTGCGAAACAGTATGTTTCATTTAGTTTGCACCTCTTACCACATAAACCTCTGTCCACCTAAACAAAAACGAAGGATTTATTTTGCAGTACTGTAAGACTGCGAGATGGATCTTTTTCTTCTTCCTCGTTCGCCATCCGGTAGATGAGCAGCCCGGTGTCCCCGATGAAGGCTGCCGTCCGTCGCAGTTCCTCCAGGGTGCCGTACAGCTTGGCTTCCACTGCTGTCGGTGTTGGCCAGCACATTCTCCTGGATGCTACATACGTCGTACAGACTTGAAGGATGTGGTCAGATGTCATTGGTCCTTCACCACAAGGGCACTCTCCACTCTGTCCAATGCCAAATTTTGTGTGCATTGGGTGGAGCAGGCGATTGTGTCCAGTCCTCAGGCGGAGGATCTTGACCTGTTCCCGTCGTCCCAGCAAATGGTATGCGTCTTCTGGGTTGTATTTGGGATACAGGAGGCGCCATTTTATTCCTTGCTGTGCCTTGATGATTGTCCTAATTTCATTGTATGACACCAGGTTGTTGGTCTGCTCCTTCTGTGCGCCGTCTTTTGCCAGAATGTCCGCTTTTTCGTTGCAGATGGATGCAGTCTTAGGGAGTCCAGTTGGCCTGGCGAAGAAAATATCCTCTTGGTTCAGGGGTTCGTAGTTCAACTGTTGCTAAATAAAGTCGGATTGTAGGCGATTTTGTTTTCAGAATCAACATCCGTGCAGCCTGTCCATCCATCCAACTCCATTGGATGAGACTTTTAAAAAAGCGAGCTTAGTACAAGAAGAAGGAGGAGGAGAAAGAACAAAAGAAACTTTTCTCAGGCATTACATCCCATTCCATTCTTCGTAGAGGAGCGGTCCATAGTATGCCAGTGGAATGGATCAGCCTCTCTCTCTCTGTCTCTCTCTGTCTCTCTGTCTCTGTCTGTGTCTGTCTGTCTCTCTCTCTCTCTCTCTCTCTCTCTCTCTCTCTCTCTCTCTCTCTCTCTCTCATAAATACACACACATGCACGCACGCACGCAAGCACGCGCGCGCGTGCACACACACACACACACACACACACACACACACGCACACGCACGCACGCACGCACGCACGCACGCACGCACGCACGCACACGCACGCACGCACACACACACACACACACACACACACACACACACACACACACACACACACACACACGCACGCACGCACCCACACAGGGTTTCCTCTACAGGCATTGCCTCAAAGCCAGCGAGTGAGATACTTTTCCAGTGGGATTCAAAACGGCCACGCGCACAAATCCCACCAATGGGGATCCCCGGAGTTCCAGCCAAAGAACTGAAAAAGAAGTCTGACGCACCTCAGTAACAAACAGGGCCGTTGGCTTTGCAACGTATTATTTCTTTCTTATGTTTTATTCTGAATGAGGTGCTGATTTGTGTACAGTTTGAAATTTCACTATCTCAGCAGTCACTGCGATAAGGAGGATACAAGATTTCTTTGGATTTCGGTTTCAAGTATGAAACAGGCACGCAAGGCAGACTTCAAAATACAAAACTACTAAACTCGAAAGGAAATCTTAAATGATGCAGGAAACAGTAAACAGTGACTAACAAACAACTAGGGTAAGTCTTGCTCCCATGATGAAATAATCATGAGAGCAAGAGTTACCTTCCTTATGTGTTATCTACCCCAAATCGCTTGTTATTTATTCATGTCACCCCGACCATCCAAACAAATGTACTGATCATCCAAACAAAAGTCGATGGTAATAAACCATCCAAAACAAAAGTCGATGGTAATAATTTGGTTATTTGTGTGTTATAGAGAAAAACATACTTATAGCCTTCCGAGGGGCGCACTAATATTAATCCACCAATAGTGTCTTCAGTTATTTTTTCTCATGTATTATTCCCGCCCCAGATGCATATCTTATAAAAATAGAACATAGCCTCATTATCATCTGTCACTAAAATGCTAAGAGTTTTCTTCTAGCTTCTTATGAATCAAAGGCTGTGCGGTTGTTTCGGGTGCATCGCCGTTTGCCTAAGCATGCTCTGTCTTGTCCTAGTCCTTC
This sequence comes from Conus betulinus, assembly GCA_016801955.1. Lineage (NCBI taxonomy): Eukaryota > Metazoa > Mollusca > Gastropoda > Neogastropoda > Conidae > Conus > Conus betulinus. Next base: position 80,648 of record JADBJO010006992.1, read on the forward strand.
TCTTCTGCTTCGTACTTGCGAGCGTATGCGTTCCCCTTCCATGGCTTTAGAATTCCCAAGAATAACGGTTCACCCGAATTGTTCACTCACCGTTCATCCAAATAGTATTTTTTGTCGGACATTCATGATCTCAGAGCGTCTAAAGCAGGACATAATTTAAAATGTTGACTGTTTTTTTTCAGTGAGGTTCGTAAACGCAGTCAACGAACTGGCATAATAACTGAGAATAATTATTTCATCACACATCGGCTTAATGTGCCGAAGAGTTCATGAATTCATGAGTCGTCGTTGTTTGTTGCGCTGTCATCATCATCATCATCGTCATCATCATCATCATCATCATCATCATCATCTCTTCCTTGAATGGATATGAGAAGGATAGATTGATAGATCGATAGATGGGTAGATAGCTCGAGTGATAGACAGACAAATAGACAGAGAGGCAGACAAACAGACAGACAGACAGACAAACAGATAGATTTATGGAGAGATAGAGAGATGGGGAGTTGGGTTTGGAGTGATAGGGAGGGAGTGGGGGATGGAGGGAGGGGAGGTGTGTTGGCAGATAGCGGGGGAGGATGATGGTAAGAGGTAAGAGTAAGAGGTAAGAAGGAGGGATAGAAAATTGAGAGTGAAGGAACTTGATTGAGAGACGGTGGGAGAGTCTGGGGATAGGTAGGTGATAGAGGGTTGGGAAGCTAATAGATGGATAGGGAGGTTCGCTATGAGGTGAAGACGAGATATTGGTGATAGAGTGGGAGGGGGGGGGGGTGGAGCTTTTTTTTTTTTTTTTTTTTTTTTTTTTTTGGGGGGGGGGGGGGGGGGATCTATAAAGAGGTGAAGAGAAAGATGATGTAGGCTTAGTTGATAAACTAAACACGATTCTAAAAACTTCAGTATCGTAGTATGTTTCATAATTCCACCTTTTGGTTACCCCAACCCCTATTATGTTGGAAATCCAGTGATTGTCATGTATTATGTTTAGGTCCCTCCCTTCTAAATTCAAAGAAAGCGAAAGATTTCTTCTTTACAACACAACATAGAGCCTAATCTCGATGTAGGTCTCTTTGATAGACCGGGAATGTGTAGGGAAAAAAAATCATCATCATCTCTATGATTTCCAAACAATAATGTTTCGACTGCACGTGGAAGCCACGTCATATTTAGTTTACACAATCAATGATTTTCAAACAACTTGATCATATCTGGGCTGCGGTGAAAAACGGATGTGTGGGAATGAAGACACATTAGGTTAAGCATGACTCAGCGAAATATGATTTGGTGAAACATGAAGGCGTAATATGATTTAGTGAAACATGACGGCGAAATATGATTTGGTGAAACATGATTTGGTGAAACATGACGTCGAAACATGATTTGGGTGAAACATGACGTCGAAACATGATTTGGTGAAACATGACGGCGAAACATGATTTGGTGAAACATGACGGCGAAACATGATTTGGTGAAACATGACGGCGGAACACATGATTTGATGAAACATGACGGCGAAACATGATTTGGTGAAACATGACCGGGCGAAACATGATTTGGTGAAACATGACCGGGCGAAACATGATTTGGTGAAACATGACCGGGCGAAGCATGATTTGGTGAAACATGACGGCGAAACATGATTTTGGTGAAATATGATTTGGTGAAACATGACCGGGCGAAACATGATTTGGTGATTTGGTGAAACATGACGGCGAAACATGATTTGGTGAAACATGAAGGCGAAATATGATTTGGTGAAACATGACGGCGAAACATGATTTGTGAAACATGAAGGCGAAATATGATTTGGTGAAACATGACGGCGAAACATGATTTGGTGAAACATGACGGCGAAAGCATGATTTGGTGAAACATGACCGGGCGAAACATGATTTGTTTGAAACATGACCGGACGAAACGTGAACGGACATGTTAAACCCCTGTTTTTCTGTGATTGTAGACCGGAAGTTCTGCGCCTGAATTTGACCAGACAAATTCTTTACCCGGAATTATCATATGTAGTTAATTTAGTCACTTAACCACTTAACAGTTTCTTCACGCAGATTATGTCAGAGTTTTAGCGACAAGTCAAACCCGGCAGTGTTCATTGATGATGAGGTTACGTGGATGTCTTAGGTTTGTGTCTAGCTACCCCTACCCGGTGATGGGCTGTCGGAGTCACACATGAACGGATCGACTGTCGTGAGTTTCTGAATGAAAACGATCGCGACGTCGACGAAAGGAAAAGGCGGAAAGAAAACAAAAGACGATGTTGACGACGACGACGACGACGACGACGACGATGATGATGAGGTGATGATGTTGTTGACGGTGATGGTGATTTTTTAAAATTTTTCTGGTGAGAGACATGTCCAGAATATTCTGACCATTGATGATGATGACGACGACATCTATATCGCAGATGAAATCTGAGCAGATGGATCGGAAAATAGTGATGATAATAATGATGATGATGATGATGATGATGATGATGATGATGATGATGATGATGATATAGCAGGCGAAATATGTGCAGAGAAGCCGGAAGATAATAATACCTATGAAGACGACAACGATCACGACTTAAATGACTAAGCCTCTAACAAAATGTCTGCAGGCTACGACAACGACCATTACGTATAGATTAGTTTTGACGAATTTTGCCCGGGTGGATTGCAAGATCTGTAGATGATGATGATGATGTTGATGATGATGATGATGATGATGATGATGATGATGATGATGATGATGATGATGACGACGTCAACACCATGACGTTCAGGTTGTTTCTGACCAACTGTGCCCAGGTGGGGTGCAAGATCCTGTACATTCTGACCCGCTACGCATGGACGACGGCGTTCTTCTGGATGCTGGTGGAAGGGTTCCACCTGTATCGACTCATCAGCAGAGCCCTTCCAGACCCCCATCACCATCTGGCATTACTATGCCTTCGGCTGGGGTAGGTGCTCGCTAGCTGTCTGTGCTGTCTGTCTCTCGGTCGTTTGTGGTCGTCGTTTCTTTTTGTTATTCTTGTTGATGTTGTTGTTGTTGTTGTTGTTGTTTGGACTGAAGGGACAAGCTTGTTTCTGCACACTCCATGTCAGCCTTATTTCAAGATGCTTCGCCTGATATCAACGCTTATTAGTTTTAAATTTGTTTTTTTTTTTTTTTTTTCAGTCAAAGCGTATGTTCCCCAGGGGACTCCGATATACAATTCAAACTTGGTATCAACTCCATTTCGGAGCTCCAGTAAAGGAATGTACTAGCATAGGTAAGGGATGATTAGGTACGTTTAGAAAGAAAATGGCTATAAGATAAAGGCAAACCATACTTAAATGCACCCTGTACGCATATTTTACGTCTACCACACAAGGAAGGCAGCGTGTCTGAGATGGAAAATTTGATTCAGAAAGGAAACATACCAAAAAAAAAAAAAACCTCAGAAGACTCTCTAGTTCATGAATTCATGACTAATCCAGACCCCAACCTAACTTATCCCTGTTCTTAATCTGAATCCTAACCTTATGATGAGCTTCCAAAACCGCGTAGAAACCCTTCGTTGAATTAAAAAAGTGTATGGTTGCAAGCTGTGCATAGTGGGGTTGTCCCTCTCCATTGACGAAAGAAACACTGTCTGCCCCAGCAAGGATAGCACACAGAGTGTGACGGCACCAACAGCAGGCGGTGGCGGTTTCGCTAGAGGAAGAGTTTTCAGGCTTGCTAACCGCGGCTGCCGACTCTTGGCATGAACTTTGTAGAGTTCAGAAGCAACTGTTTTCTTTTCTTTTTTTTCCTTCTCTCTCTCTCTCTCTCTCTCTCTCTCTCTCTCTCTCTCTCTCTCTCTCTCTCTCTCTCTCTCTCTCTCTAACTCCTGATCTTACTCCGGTTGCTGAAACTTCAAGATGGAATCAATAGATGGTAATATCTTCTTCCCAGCAGTCCGAATGTAAATTCGGCAGTAGCAACTACAAGTACTAGAACCAGTGAACAAACACTAACCAAAAAAAGAGCTATATACCACAATGACATTAAGAAAAACGAAACAAATACAGAAAAGGAAACACAAAAACGGGGGGGCAATGAAAAGGGAGCTATTAAACATCTCTTCTGCCTAGATATGACACTGAATCGTTCGAATGATTAATATAACCTGACCTGTTTTCCATGGCCACCGGACCCACTGATGGGGAGTAATGTTCCAGACTGCAGAAGATCATTTTCTCCATCTCACATGGCAGGAATCAGGAGGCAAGTTTCCTGTTTTATTTTGTTTTCCTTTGATCTGGTAGGATGGGGCATTGGTGGAGCTAGATTCGTCTTTTCAACAGTCAGTTCCATTTTGTATCTTAACCTTTC
>JADBJO010006992.1:90000-95000 GCA_016801955.1 Conus betulinus
TATTTCCTGGGTCTGATATACCCATACCCGAGAAAGAGACAGTTCAACGGTGCACCATGATCTCACAGGCCCATACCTGTTGGAAGAGAGAGTTCAAACGCCATACGCTTTAAACATGTTTTCGTGGTATCACAACCCCTTAGCTGTTAAAGAGGCCGGCCAGTGGTATACTTCTGTTCCTGTTTCGTTGAGTCTAACATAGCTGCCTCTTTAACAGACAGTTGAACGGCATATCTTGAACCGTTTCTCACGGGCCTCACAGATATGTTTTCGTTCTCGAGATAGTTCAGCTTTGTGCTCCTGTTTCTGTATCGTGAGGCTCTCGGTGGAGGGGGGGGGGGGGGGGGGGGGGGGGTGGGGCCGGGGGGTATTTTGGTTTTTTTTTTTTTTTTTTTTTTTTTTTTTTTTTGGTTACTTTTTTGTTATTTCCAATAGTCATTAATTTTGCATTCTATTTCATTCAAAGGTTCTCTTCTTTCATTACTCTTTAATGAACAAAAGAAGATATATGAACAAGAGAAAAGGTCTGACTTCCCAGTTGCTAGGCGTTTGTGTGGCGAGGGAAGAAAAAAAAAGCAACCGAGACCTGTATCATTATTGCAACCGTAGGTTCTGTTCACTATGAGGGCATTAGCGGTCATTGTTCTCCATCGCGGTTTCTCTCAGACTTTCAGTTCGGGTCATCTGAATGCAAATCAATGTGAACACTGATCTCGTGAGCTCAAACTGAAGCAAATACTTCACATCAGCGCAGTCGGTGATCGAACGGGTGACCAATGACCGAAAGCTGCGGCATCTGCACTGCGGAGTGAATTCTAGAAGGGGAGAGCACGCTGTGCTCTCTCCACAACGTTGAATGTGACGTTCAAAACACTGACGCCGTACCCTGGTTTCTGTCTTAACACTGTTAAGTTCTGGCAGTACATTGTGATTCATGGGAGGTTCCTGATACAGCAGGTATGGTGAGTCTGATCTCAGATGAGGCGTGCTCTGCTTGGGTACTTGTTGTTGGAACTCGTTGTTGGCGAATTTTTCTCTTGATTCTCACGCGTTCTGCAACGGATACTTTTCATTATATGGCTGTGCGTTTGGCCTTGGGTTGGTACATTTTGAAAAAAAAAAAAAAAACCTTGGCTTGCAGTGAAGTTGCGGACAATCTTGACATAACGTTGGCACAAGCACAGATGTGGAGGAGGGACCGGGGGAGGGGGGGGATCAAAACTGAGATCATTACTACTACCGGACAGGACTACATAATTTGAGTTCTTTCGTGTCATGATCGATGAGGATCTGAGACTAATTCAGTTCGATTCGTTTCAGTTCAGTTCAGTGGTAGTTTATTTTTAATCCACATGGAAATGTATTGTGTTTTTCACAGGTTCATCATAATCACTACATAATGTAAAATGTGATACACATAATAAACAAACTGTAATATTAAGTTGATGGAAAATCCGCTTCACTGTTCAAGTACTCATTTAAAAAAAAATCACGAATTTCGTCATAAACACACGAAAACGCACGCACGCACGCGCGCGCGCGCGCGAACACGACACACACACACACACACACACACACACACACACACACACAGAGAGAGAGAGAGAGAGAGACAAGTCAGTGGCTTTTTTTCATCCAGCCCTCAAACAATAAATACGTGGAAGAAATCATTGCATCGAACTGCATAGAAACTCATAACAATAATGAATACATAGCAATTTAGAATAAGACAGTGCACAATATAACTAGAGGAGAGAGTGTGGGAGAGAGGGAGGGATGGAGAGCGACACAAAGAGAGAGAGAGAGGTGGGGACTTGGAGACACAGAATAAAGAGACGGAGTCTCTGACACAAGGAGAGACGGAAGAAGAAGAAGAAGAAGAGGAAGAGGAGGAGGAGGAGGAGGAGGAGAAGCATATCAAAAATTGGCACATCAAAAACGATAAACTACAATGAAGAGAGTCGTAAAGGATCAAGTCATGCAATAATAAATGCAAAAGAAAGAAAGAAAGCTGAAAGACACCAGACATGCCCAACTCAGCAGCAAACAATTCCATACACGCCCCCCCAACACCCCCCCCCCCCCCCCACCCCCCCCCCCCCCCCCCCCCAACTTCAAGAACGACAAGAGAAGGAAGATGGAGATCAACATAGGATAACAAAATGAGACGGGGGGGGGGGGGGAGCGGAGAAAGTCAGTCAGACTGACAGAGAGAGAGAGAGAGAGAGAGAGAGAGAGAGAGAGAGAGCAATCACGGTTGTTCAACCAAGGTGGATAACACGTATTTTCAACACTTTGTTGTGAAGACTGGTCACACGGCAGTGCGCATGAGTACCGTTTGAGTGGGGAAAAAGAGAGAGAGAGAGAGAGAGAGAGAGAGAGTTTATAACGGAAGCGATGGGTTATAAAGATGCTGCGGTGACAGCAACTCAAAAACACTCGTCGTTTAAATATTCACTCGGTGAATGGGTATACGGAAACCACTTTTCACTGAGCTTGACGGAGAACCGGGTTTATGCATTTTGCATGTAGCCACTCACCAAAAAAAAATAAAATAAAATAAAATAAAATAAAAGCCTTCATTCAGATGGGAGACCACGCTGCGTTCCGTGCTTGCAGTGTACAACCAGCAGGGCTTACATCTCAGAGGGAAGTCGTCATGAATGGCCATCAGAGTCAATACACTGTGAAGACGATCGATTGTGTGTCTCCTGTTGGATCGTATCTTGCCCACCACCACCACCACCCTGATGGAGTCATCAAACAACAGTTCTTGTCCACGGATCTGCCGTCTTTCTTTGGGGGGGGGGGGGGGGGAGGGGAGGGGGGGAGGAGGACTGGGGAGGGGGTTCTCATATCCTGTCGTCTAAGCTCCGGGGAGAGGAAGTCCTGGGCTGAAAGGAAGGAGGAAGCGGGAGAGGGGGGGGTGGGGTGCAAATAACGGAACAAACCGACCCACCCTTACACTTTGAGCTGGTTAATTATTTCCCATTACTCGGGAAATGTGAAGTTCGATTCAGTTGATGGTAACTGGGCGGTGTGGCAGTGTGGTTTGTGAAAGGAAGAGTAAGAGTGGTGGTGGTGGTGGTGGTGGTGTGTGTGTGGGTGGGGGGGGGGGGGGGGGGGGGGGGCGGATGTAAGAGTGCTCATAATAGACCAATCACAGACCGTCCTCAAAATTTGGAACCGGCTGATTGTTTCCGGTGGTTGTTGTGTTTTTGTTTGTTTTGTTTTTAGGGGATTGTTTGTTTTGTTTGTTTTTGTTTTTCCATTAAATGAGCTTCCTGAGTATTGCAAAGTTGAGTTAACTGTGAGCGCCGGGAGTTGGAACAGCTCAGGGTGTAAGCCATTTCAGCGTGGAGGAGACACGAGAGGGCTGTAGAGAAAAAAAAAAAGGAGGAGATGCAATAGCATTGCGGGGAGGGGCGAAGAGAGAGGAAGAAGAACTTGACAGCAAAGCCAGGAACAAGTGCCCCCACAGGAAGTCCTTCCCCCGTCCAATTTGAGGCTGCTCGTAGAACCGAGGCCGACACGCATCCTGATTTACTTCGCCATTGATTTTCGAACGGGGTTGAATGGAGAGAAGAAGAAAAAGAGAATCAAGAAGAGAGAAATAAAAGTGTCCGAAAGTGGAGGCTCGTGTGTGTGTGCGTGTGTGTGTGTGTGTGTGTGTGTGTGTGTGTGTGTGTGTGTGTGTGTGCGTGCGCGCGCGCGCGTGCGTGCGTGGGGGGTGGGTAAATCCTGCACGCTCTTGTCATTCCCTGCACTAACGGAAACGTATATAGCAAGGTATTTTGTCGGCCTTTTGTCAGCTCTGTGTCTCTGTGCTTCAGCGAGAGCTTGCTTGACGCAGTGAACAAGGCGTTGTTCTCGTTATCCACGAGTTCTGTCTTCACCCCCCGCTTCATGAGGCAGACAGGAACGAGGATATTCTCTCTCTCTCTCTCTCTCTCTCTCTCTCTCTCTCTCTCTCTCTCTCTCTCTCTCTCTCTCACTCTCTGTACAGTCCACATATGTGCAAACTCTAAAAATCCCAGCAAGTCCTCAGGACAAGGCTTTAAGCCTAGGATCTGTGAATGAACATGTAAAGCAACCTTACAATCACGTTAAATCCTGGACCATATTCACACACACACACACACACACACACACACACACACACACACACACACACACTGCATCCACACTGGTGTTGAGTTTTGACGTCATTACCGCTGACAGAATATGACTAACTTAATGGTGAAATGATAACGTGCACCAACACCTCAACAATCGTGAACACAGGGAGGAGTGTGTGTGTGTGTGTGTGTGTGTGTGGGGGGGGGGGGGGGGGGGGGGGGGTTTCCGGCTGAGAAATGAAGAGAACTTAACACCCATCCACCTCCACATTTCGACTCTACCTGAAACAATTCCTGTAAAATGTAATGCCGACCCACTTTTTAGATGTGTATGTACACACCACACACACACACACACACACACACACACTGGTGATGGGTTTTGACGTCTGTGCTGCTGACAGAACATGGCTAGCTTAACGGTGAAATGATAACGTACACCAAAAGCTCACCAATGTGTGAACACTGGGGAGACCGACTGAGACACGAAGAGAGCCCAACGTTAACCCACTTTCAGTATCTCTGCCGCTTGTCACCTGAGCCGTTTTTGTCTCTCAGGCTCAAGAAGTCGGGCAGTAACCTGTCATTTATCACCTGAGCCGTTTTGTCTCTCAGGCTCACGAAGTCAGGCAGTAAGCTGTCATTTATCACCTGAGGCGTTTTTGTCTCTCAGGCTCACGAAGTCAGGCAGTAACCTGTCATTTGTCACCTGAGCCGTTTTTGGTCGGTCCCCCCCCACCCCTTCCTCCAGCCGTTTTGTCCCCCCACCCCTTCCTCCAGCCGTTTTGTCCCTCCACCCCCCTTCCTCCAGCTCCGTTTTTGTCCCCCCCCCCTTCCCCCTGTTTTGTCCTCCCACCCCCTTCCTTCAGCCGTTTTGTCCCC
>JADBJO010006992.1:100000-102500 GCA_016801955.1 Conus betulinus
CACACACACCCTTGCGTGCACGTACGCACACTAAGCGCGAAAGCGCGCACACTCACACACACGCGTGCGTGCACGTACGCACACACGCGCGTATTCAAACACACAAACACGCACACACACAGAGAGAGAGAGAGAGAGAGAGAGAGAGAGAGAGGAACACAAATACCCTGCCCCGTAGGCTAAACCTACGTGCAGGGTCCCCTATCCAATCCTCGGTCTCCGTACTGATGAATCGGACCCTTGTCACTGTCGTTTCTCTTGGCAGCTGTTAGCACGAAGTACCTGCATGGCGGACCATTCGTGAAACTGGCATGAACGGGTCAAGATGCATTCATCTGCACGAACACAGCAGATTTCAACAGGTGACCGAACCCGGAGTAAGTTTTATGGGGTTCGACCAGTTACGGACGTATGTATTGTTGAAACAGACATGGGGAGAACACAAACCCCTACTACCGTCGAAAAGTGCTACAGTGATAAAAAGGATTCTTAAGTCTGCTCCTTCATTCGGAGCAAATAGAAACGCTGAAAATTTATGAAACAATCCCTTAGATTTGCCCTCTTGTGAATTAATTCAAATTTGTGCACAAGTATACAGAGAAGCAGACTTTTAGTTTTAAAAATGGTTACTTTACCATCGTGCCCAAGGCACATTGTTAAATTGATTCCAAAGTTAAAGCTGAATTCTTAGAACACTAAATATTCTCATGGTCTTACTTTACTGCAGAGTTAAAAACATGTCTGTGCATCATCTTTTGTCTGAATGCTCGGCGTTGACCGCGCACTATCAGGAGAAAGGTATTGAGGTAAATAACTTTGATAATGTCAACACTGTCTAACATGGTTCATATGTTGCTTAAATTGCCATGGTTATTTCCCAGACACAGATTGCAAAATTTTTGTAAAGAGCAACAGTTGTGTGCACCGCTAGGGTGTTTCACTTATGTAAAGATGCAAGTATTGGATGTGGGTTTGAAAATACTAACATGGATGATAAGTTGAGTGTGGAGGCTAGTTCTTTATCACTATCATTATTATTATTATTATCATCATTATTCTTTGAAGATTATGTTATTGTTATTTTTATCATCATCATCATCATCATCATCATCATATTATTATTATTATTATTATTATTATTATTATTATTAATGTCTAATATCATCTGGCGATGAAAAGACATTAAGTAAACCACAGAGCTGAACTGGGATCCTTCAATCGGATCAGCATCACAATATAAGGACTTCGTCCCTAGGCCACCGTCCATCTCTCCACCAAGGTACACGGAAATCAGTTGGGTAGTTTTGCGTGATCGTGTGGACGGACACACAGACAAACAAACGAACCAGCAAACCCTGGGTGAAAACCAAACCTCATTGGCGGAGGAAAAATGTGCATTAATAAAAGAGACAGGGGAGAAAAAGAAATCGGAAGTTTTCAAACAATCCAGTTTCGGGTTCAGTGTCCTTTCCGTTTGAAATCCACTTCATCTTCTTCTATACGAACAAGATCATTGTTGTCGTTTAGTCTTAGAGGTCAGGAGACGTCTTTCCAAATGATATAATGGCTACCAGACTAAACAGGTCACTCATTTAAAGAAGGCTACTCACTCTGTGCGTAGCTTTCGTCGGCAGTCCGGCCGACTTCTTCAGCGCAACTGATGGGTTTTCTAATGATGTTCCGCCATGGTTATTCACGCATGTGCCTTCACTTTTAACGTCCCGTCATTGATCCTGCGATGTGTGCTCGATTTCCCCTTTCATAGCTGCGGTCCCCGTGGTTTGACTTCCCGCTATTCAAAACCCATAGTGGATATTCTCCCCTTGAAAAAAAAAAAAAAAAAAAAAAACGGCTTGTCTGCGTACGCCCCAATTCATCGACGTGTACTAAAGTAGTTTTTGCGCGATTGTGTATGCGCATTCATGTGTTTGTTTTGTTCGGTTGTATCTAGTGTTAATATGTTACTGGGTGGCTGTTTCGTTCCATGTGTGTGTTTACCCATTCAAATGGGCCTGTGGCCAAATCGGCAGAGCATTCAGATTTAGACTCAGACTCACATGGGCGAACGACGTACGCACACACACACACACACACACACACACACACACACACACACACACACACACACACACACACACACACACACACACACACACAGAGAGAGAGAGACTCTCTCTCTCTCTCTCTCTCTCTCTCTCTCTCTCTCTCTCTCACACATATATACACACACACACACACATCACACACACACACACACACACACACACACACACACACACAACACACACACAAACACATACACCGCCGCTCACACACACACGCACGCACGCTCTCTCTCTCTCTCTCTCTCTCTCTCTCTCTCTCTCTCTCTCTCATACACACACACACACACACACACACACACACACACACACACACACTACACACTAACACAACTACGTGTGCAGAGAGAGACAGACAACAAACAGACAGACAGACAGAGATCCTGATGATAATAGAT
>JADBJO010006992.1:115000-121736 GCA_016801955.1 Conus betulinus
TTTACAAATGAATACTTACAAATGAATGTGTATGTGTATAGTGTGATCATTTTTGTAAATAATGTACTGCTTGTAGATATAATGAACTATTTAATCAATTATTTACACAAAACATCGTGTTATACTCACACATCTAATTGTTTCTGCTGAGAAACTGGACAACAGTTACATAAACACAGAATAAAATGGTCTACGTGTATCATGAATTGTTACCTTAATAAGTCCTCGTTTTGGAGGTTTCCCTCAATAACGGTCATATCTGAGAAAAAAACATACTGTTTCCTTTTTAACAAAAATCATCGAAGTTATTATTTTATAAACGGGGGCCGGAATAGCTCAGTTGGTAGTTGGTAGAGCGCCGGACTCTGGTGATCCTGGGGGTTGCGGGGGTTCGCATCTCCGTCGCGCCGTTTCGGTACAAAGGGTGTTTTTCCCTCGGAGTTAACATTGGTTCTGACTCCATTCCCCATACAGTCCTTCGAATGAGGCTATAAACCGAGGGCTCCGTGTGTGAACGCACGCACATCTTGTACACACGTAAAATCCCATCACCAACTTTCGGAGGAGGGAAGGCCAGTTTGGCCGTTGGTATGGATGACACGTTACACATAGCATGCACCTTCCCCAAGATGGAGTATGGCTGCCCTAATGGCGGGATAAAAAAAAAAAGTCTTACACACAAAAACTCCACTGCCTGTCTAGACATGCAGGGAAGTGTCGGCAGGAGTATCAGCTTGCGTACGCAGAAAAAAGAAAAGAAAAGAAAAAAACATTCTATAAGCAAAATGCCACTGCGGTGACCTGAAAATGAACTTGATTCCAGTCTCAGTGAGAAAGTTGTGGCCGACTGGTATTCTTCCATGACTGTTGTGGTCCAGGCAACTCTGGCTGCTTACTTTGCTGTTTGCCTGTGGTTTTCACCGTATGAGTTGACACGGATGATAAGTTGAGAAGTGTTCGGCAAAGATATAGGCCATTCATATCTTGCCAGTCTTTGTTCTAGTATTTTCTGAGTTGTTTGAAATAATCTGCAGCTTCGCTTGGGGGGGAGAAAGTTCCATTCAGCGGGTCCCATTTTAGTGAAGATATGGATCAATGTTTTGGCAATAGATATCACTTTTTTTTTTTCATTCGGCATAAAGCACTTATTGTCATTGATCACATTTTTGGGGGGGGGGAGGGGGGGGGGTGGGGGGGGGGGTGGGGTGGAGGGGGACCGTCAGTATGTTGAAAAAAAAAAAAAAAACAGTGCTGAAAATGTTGACGAAACATTTAAAGGCACGTTTGAAGATCTCTCTCTCTCCCCTCTCTCTCTCTCTCTCTCTCTCTCTCTCTCTCTCTCTCTCTCTCTCTCTCTCTCACACACACACACACACACACACACACACACACACACACACAACACACATGCACGCGCCTGTTTAAATTTCAAGTTTGATTTATCCATCGACCCTGTTTTAAAACGGGATAAAGCCCAGGAACATTCACCGGCGTAGATTCACACGGATTTGTTTGCGGAGAGAAAAAAAATGCATATTGGTAACAAAAGGAATAGGCATCAGAGCTACTGAGAAAAGTAGATATTATGAACAGAAGGCAAGAAGCAGTTATGTGAGAAATTGAAAAGATGTAAGGTTAACTTTGTGGATGATACAATGTGTGTTCCTGGGAATATATTTGTTTTTAAGATGTCTGTTTTGGGGGCATTCCATGAGAAACGAAAACACACACACACACACACACACACACACACACACACACACACACACACACACACACACACTCACACACACACACACACACACACACACACATACAAACACACACACACACACACACACACACACACACACACACACACACACACACACACACACACACACACACACACACACACACACACACACACACACACACACACACACACACACACACACACACACACACACACACACACACACACACACACACACACACACGGTCAGTGATAAGACAGACAGACTCGCTTTGTTACACACGGAGAACAGAAAGTAGGGAGCCAAAAGTACAAAGCATTGATATAATATGTGTGGTGGAGATTTGCCCAATCGACATCCAATTTTCTTATGAGAAAAAAGAACGAGAACAAGAAGAACACGAAAAAAAATTGAACAGAAAAAGAAAAAAGGACAAGAGAAGAAGAACAGTAGGGCTTTGCAGAGCAGTCTGTACAGAGTGAGCCAGCGCGTGGAGGTGTATACATGAATAAATGAATGCGTTCATAAATTCATACAATAGGATCTATGTGCAAATTCCAGGGCTAGTGCACTCTTAATAATTCATAATCCCATACGGAGAAAATACCAGCCAGGCGCGCATGCTTCAGAGAGAGGGGAGAGAGACAGACAGTGACAGACGCCAGGCGCAGGCAGACAGACAGACTTCAGAGAGAGTGTGAGAGAGAGAGAGAGCGTGTGTGCGTGTGTGTGTGTGTGTGTGTGTGTGTGTACATACACATACACACACACACGCGCGCGCGCGCGTGCGCGCACACACACACACACACACACACACACACACACACACACACACGGGGATTTAAACAAACAAACAAACACAAAAGGCAGTTCATTATACTGCGTAAAAACCGAGCGAGTGATGAAGAAGCAAGTTGCGGGGTATGGGTTTTTCAGGTGCAGTGTACTTTGATTGATGACAGGGACATGCGTGTGGCCGACATAGAGGGCTGGGGGTGGTGGGGGGGGTGGGGACAGGTTCGTACCAGATGATGATGAGTTCAGACCGAAAAAAAAAGACCCTCTGCCCTGGAGAGGGCATTGAGTGCAAGAAATACCGCAGGGGGGGGGGGGGGGGGGGGGGGGGGGGGGGGGGGGGGGGGGGAGGGGGGGACTAATTCTCTCCTTGTATGCTCACTCCAGCCTTTTATGCCCGTATCCTGCGCGGTCTGTTTGTAGAGTATCTTGCGCTGTGTCTGTGTGCAGTCGTCTGAACGCCAAGATGCAGAGAGTAGGGTGAAAGGAAGGGTGGTTTTGTACCCCCGTGAACGCTCTGGTGCAACGGTCGGGTGTGCACAAGTTTCGGGAGGGAGGGGAGGGTAGGCTGGAGTTGTCTTGAAGCTTATTTATTTATTTATTTTTTTTTGCACGGTTCTGTACAAATGCATTCTTATACGCGACAAATGCAGGCCTAGCTATGAGATCAAAAAGGAAAAAAACCTAAGGTTCAACGCATTCCATTAACTCATGGACTGATAAGAGCAATCAAAGGAGATTCCCTATATGCGCAGCGATATGTTCTACAATATCGGAAAATATGAACATTTTACAAACAACGTTGCTTTTGTGTATTATTTTTCAGTGAGTTTTGGATAGGAATCGCGGTCTAAGGAATTATTTGCATTGAATTCATGGTTAGTGTATGTTTCATTTGCCTATTCTTTGATTCGTTCAAAAAAGTGTTTTAGTTTCATTTTACCGATTCTGTATTTATAAACGGAATGTGCAGTAAATAAAATAGTTTGGTCAAACCCTTCGTCTGTCTTTATGTGCTGATCATTACCAAGGAACACAATGAGCTTGAGTCTGACACAATTTTGGTTTATGTGTTCCTTTGTTTATACATTTTCTTACTTCCAGGACAGACACTGTCAACACCGCGACGTGAGCAGACGAATAAATGTTTATCATTTGGCCTCAAGGATGGGATAATTAAATAGGTCATTGATTGATTTCATTAAAAAAGGAGAGAGAAAGGAGGGTGGTGGTTGTGGCCAGGTTCGTTCGGTGGTAGAGAAAATTGAGTTCATATGAAAAAACTGCGAGTTCGGACTCCGGCAATGTAGAGATGGTCATTTTTAGCAGCCCATCTTAATGAGTGTTCTTGTGGTATAGTGTAGTGTTGGGTTCTGTTCCTTTTTTTACCCTGATGGAATGATTTTGCCTGAACACGCAATACGTAAAACGAAATGACGTCACCACAAGTAAAAAGTCAAGACGCAAATTGAAGATGCCTTTCCTAAAACAAAATTGACTGACAAAAGGCATGCAGAACTTCCTCGATTCTTTCAGATGCATAATGACGTGCTGTCGGCTATAGAAGTGTAGTTTTTGAGTTGATGTTGCTGGCCAGTTAGAGCAGTCTCTGTATGCTGACCATGAAATATGCTAGCGGACTTGGACCAGTACTAAAGTTATAGGTGTACTCCCCGACCTATATTTTCCTGAGTGGTTATAGCCACTCGTGCATACGAAATACGTTGCGGATAGCTATATGGCAAATAGCCACTGTTTCTAAAAAGAGCGCTGCCTGGATCTTCGTACTTACCGCCCCTGACTCGTTGTCGTTTTTCGGGTTGGCAACCAGCCCCCTTTGTCCCCCCCCCCCCCCCCCACCCCCCCAACCTTCGCCCTCCGCTCTTTCAATATCCCTCCCAACCTCTCTCACACCACAGAACACTGTACAGAAATTATATCGTTTAAAGAAAGAAAGAAAAAAGGAAAGGGAGAGAGAGAGAGAGAAATGGGGCCGTTTGTTTGTTTGTTTGTTTGTTTGTTTTGTTTTTTTGTTTTGTTTGTTTGCTGCGTAAATTTGAACATGTCAGTGCGCCAACCATTTTCCTAATCAACCTGCTGAAATTATCCGTCGAGGTGTTAGCATCAGTTCTACACACAACACCACGCATTACCTGCGAGTTTTATTTGTACTGAAACGAATTTCCTGTTCTTAAAATGTGAATCTACATCAGCATGTTTCTTTCTTCCCCAGCATGTCTGGAAACTTTCAAACAAAAAATTAAAGTTGCCCCTTTCTTTTTTTCTTGTTGTTGTTGTTCTTCTTTCTTCTTCTTCTTCTTCATTCTTCTTCTTCTTTTCTTTCTTCATCATCGTTTTTCTTCTTCAGAACGTCGTGTTTGTTTGCATTTTTTTTTGAGTTGTTTGTTTTGTTTTGGTTTTGTTTTTGTTTTGTTTTCTGCGTAAAATTTGAACAACATGTCAGTGCGCCAACCATTTTCCTAAGTCAAAACCTGCTGAAATTATCCATCAATGCAGGTGTTAGCATCATGTGCCTACACACAGCCACACCACGCATTACCTGCGAGTTTTATTGACTTACTGAAAACGCATTTCCTGTTCTTAACATGTGAATCTAACATCAGCATGTTTCTTTGTTCCCAGCATGTCTGGAAATGATTTCAAACAAAAAAATGGTAAAGTTGCCCCTTTCTTTTTGGTCTTCTTGTTCAGTTGTTGTTGTTGTTGTTGTTCTTCTTCTTCAATTTTCTTCTTCCAGTCATCTTGACTTATTCTAATCGTATTGATTTGTCAGAGGACCGTTGTGTTGAACAGTGAGCATCGGCGGAGTGCTTTACCCCCAAAATTTGACGCATGACATGTTTTTACTTTTTTTACATAAAGTATGTTACGATCTGGAAAATAACAAAAACAAACAAGCCAGCCAGAGGAGAGAGAGAGAAGGAGAGAGAGAGAGAGAGAGGCGAGAGAGAGAGAGAGAGAATCTGATGCAGTAATTTCTTTTTCAAGGACAGGATTTCACCCGCGGGTTCAAGAAAATTAGGGATTGTCCAGTCATACTAACACCGATCAAAGCTGATGGTAAATGATGGAGAAAAACTGTTTGATCGCGCTGTGTGGAGGAAAGGGGCATGCCCTGGACAGACGTGGCATGAAAATCCTCTGAAACTGCATGCCCCTGTTAGGGACACACACACACACACACACACACCTCTCTCTCTCTCTCTCTCTGCCCTCTCACCCATTTGGTGCAGATCAACAGGAGAAACATACATCGCTCTTTCCCTGTGCGACACTAATCTTTTGAGCACAGGTCTTGCACGGACACGGGCTGGACTGACCCGAGCAGGAAAGAGCACGTGCAACATTTTAAGCACGTGCATCGAGTGAAGGTGTTTTTTTGTTTTTTTTTTTTTTTTTTTTGTCGCTCTCCTGTCAGTACACAGACAGACTGTTCATGTTCCTGCGGCAAGCCGTTGCTCAGTTCTTCTCTGGAGTTGGGTGTGAGGACTGCAGAGGTAAGTCAACCGGTCTGTTAAAAAACTTCTCTCAGCTGATTTTTACGTCTTTGCGTAAGAATTATTGATTTTTTTTCAGATTTAGTGTTGGCTTATGTACAGACTTTAAGCAGATTCTTTAGCTGTAATACTAGTAGAACGAAGCACAATCCGCGGAATGAAAATGAAATTGCTAAAAGTACGTTCAAAAGTCTTTAGTTCCGTACAAGATTTAAAATGAATTTGATCATGTGAAGATTCTTCATGTTCTGTCAATGGCAGATAAACGGAAAAATTGCACGTGTGTGCAAAAATGTTATTTGTGCGTTCACACACGGAACCTCGGTTTACAGTCTCATTCGAAGAACTTTTCGGGAAATGGATTCAAAACCATGTTAACTCCGAGGGAAAAAAAAGCCCGCTATACCAAACGGCCTGGCAGCGATAACTCCAGAATCACCAGCATTACGAGTCCGTCCGCGCTCCAGCGACTGAACTATTCCGGCTTCGTGTTTGTTGTTGTGTTGGTGTGTATGTTGTGTGTGCGTGTGTGTGTGGTTGGCACAACGAGGAAAAAACCAGTTCTGGCGCAAGTAATGCTCTTCTCAGCGAGCACTCACTTTAGTAGGGTATAGGGAGAAAAGGAAGGACCAGGGGGGGGGTGTATGTGGGGGGGGGGGGGGGACGCTGAATCTGCTGTGCACTCTC
>JADBJO010006993.1:0-7500 GCA_016801955.1 Conus betulinus
TCCAGCGTAATGGGGCCGGAATAGCTCAGTTGGTAGAACGCGGCCGGAATCGTAATCCAAGGGTTGCTGGTTCGAATCTCCTCCACCGGGCCTATCGGTACAGGGGGATTTTTCCCTCGGAGTTAACGTTAGTTCTGACTCCATTCCCCATACAGTCCTTCGAATGAGAGACTATAAACCGAGGTTCCGTGTGTGAACGCACGCATAACATCTTGCACACACGTAAAATCCCATCACCAACTTTCGGAAGAGAAGGCCAGTTTGGCGTTGGTATGGAGATGACACTTTACACATAGCATGCACCCTGCGTGAGAAATTGAAAGTATGAAGGAAGTAGGGAAATCGAGTGGTGAACGATACTGAACGATATTGACTGGATGACACGGGAAACGACTGAATGAAGCGCCAGCTGGCAGCTCTTCAGTCGGCACCACCCAGGTGGGCAGCCCGTTGTGTAAACGAGTGTGGATTGTGAAGCGCTTAGAGCTTGGTTTCCAGCCGAGAATAGGCTCTATATAAGTATTCATTATTATTATTATTATAAACTGTATTTGTGATATGCCCAATCTGGTCAGTGTATTGTAAAGTCCAGTCGTAACACTGCCTAGTGATGTACCTTACAATCATGCTGCCTAGACTGGGTCAAAATGATGTAAACTCCAGTAATAACGCCACCCACTATGGTTCAATTTGATGTAAAATTCCAGTTACAATACTGCCAAGTCTTGCTTAATGTGATGTTAACTCCACTAATATCTCTTGCTAATGGTCTGGGCTGATATCATGTAAAGATAAGTTATAAACACTGCCCAAACAGCTGGGTCAATATTCTTTAAAGTCCAGCTATGATAGTGCCAAACAGTCTGAATCAATATACTGTAAAGGTCAGTCATAACACTGTTGACCAGTCTGGGTCGATATACTGCGAATTCCAGTTGTGACACTCTTGAACAGTCTGGGTCAATATTCCTTACATTCCGGTCCTGCTCAATAGTCAAGATTGATATTCTGAATATTCTGTAAAATTCCAGTTTTCAACACTGTCCAATAGCATGGGTCAGTATAATGGAAACTCCAGTTATAACACTGCCCAATACTATGGGTCAATATCATGGAAACTCCATTTATAACACTGCCCAATACTATGGGTTAATATCATGGAAACTCCAGTTATAACACTGCCCCAGTACTATGGGTCAGTATCATGGAAAATCCAGCTTATAAACACTGTTTAATACTATGGGTCAATATCATGGACATTTCAGTTTAGGACACTGCCGGACAGTCTGGATAAGTGATCTGTAAATTTCCAGTCATAACAGTGTCGAACAGTCTGAGTCAATATTCTGTAAACTCCAGCTATATAAACTGCCTAGCAGTCAATATTCTGTAAATTCTAGCTATAAAAGTGCCTAACGGTCAATATTCTGTAAATTTCAGCTATAAGACTGCCTAACAGTCTGGGTCAATAGTCTGTGAATTCCAGTTAGAACACCGTTGAAAAGTCTAGGTCAATATTGTATGAAGTCCAGTTATAACACTGCGTAACAGTCTGGGTCAATGTTATGTCAATGTAGATTCCAGTCAAAAACACTGCCCAATTTGGTTCAATATGACCCAAAAATTCCAGTTACAATACTGCCCAGTCTGGGTCAATATGTAAGTTCCAATTTTAACACTTCTCAGCATGGATCAACGTGAGATGAATTCCAGCCAAACACCTGCCCAGTTTTTGTTAGAATAATATCATCGAAACTTAATTAAATAAAACTCTATCCTTTTCGTCGTTTTATTTATTTATTCATTATTGTTTGTTTGTTTTTTGATATTTATGGATCTTAAAGAAGCATCCTTGTCCAAAAAGACGTTAGCTATGTTTCCGGTAGGATATTTTCATGCAAAATCCTCGCCTCCTAATCCTCTCTCCCTCTCTCTCTCTCTCTCTCTCTCTCTCTCTCTCTCTCTCTCTCTCTCTCTCTCTCTCTCTTCTCTCTGTGTCTCTGTCTCTGTCTGTCTGTCTGATCAATTAACTTTCGCTTCTCTTCTCATTCTCAGAAGTGGTAAACGTCAGGTGACATGACATCGTCAGATTGTGACGGAAGCAACACAGGTTGAGAGACAGGATCAGTGAGGAAAGGAAGAAGAAGGGAAGATGGAGCGACAGGAGGAGGGAGGAGGGGAGGCGAGGGCCGATGTCGAGGACACAAGGTCTTCCAGATCCTCTGGATCAAGCGTTCATCTCCGCCCCCCACACTGGACGCAACTCGTGCCTCTGAGTGAGTTTACCCCCAGTCTGTCTGTCTGTCTCTTTGCCTGTTGTCTGTTTGACTTTCTGTCTGTCTGTCTGTCTGTCTGTCTGTCTCTCTGTCTGCCTCCATGTCTTTGTGTCGTCCGTTTGTTTCGTGTTTATGTCTCTTTGCTCTCTGGGTCACTCTCTTTCTCTTCCATTCAGACTCTCTCTTTCTGTCTCTGTCTCTGCTCCTATCACCTCTTTTCTTCAGTCTACATGTCTCTGTCTCAATGTCTGTCTGTCTGTCTCTGTCTTTGTCTGTTTTTTGTCTATCTGTCTCGTCCGTCTCTTGTCTCTCTCTCTCTCTCTCTCTCAATTTGTCTCTGTCTCTGCTTCTGTCTGTTGCTCTCTCTGTCTCTGTCTCCCTCTCTCTTTGTCTGCCTATCTTTTCTGTCTCAGTTTGTATCTATCTCTGCCTCTGCTCGCTCTCTCGGTCCTTCTCTGTCTGCTCCCTCCACTCTCTATATCATCTGCCTTTACTGAAAGACTGCATTACTTAAGAGAGCTCTACAGTCTGTTGCTTAGTGGCTCAAAATGGATCACATAAGTTGCACCAAACCCAGCGATTTCATGTGTTTTTTTTTTTGTCATTAGACCTTGTCAGAAATCTGCAAGTGCATCATCACCTATCATTGAGAGAACAGATGACTGACCCAAAAAAAAATAAACAAACAAAAAACCGTTTTCCTCTCCTTATTCGCGATCTGCTGTTCAAATCGTGAGCGGTCCAGTTCGAACTAATAAAGCATAGCACCAAGGTCTCAAGGTGCGCTGTTGTGAGCTCCAGAATCATAATCAGAATCGCTGCTTTCACATGATAGATCAAACAGCATGCTCGAATGGTTTTCCTCCACCGGACACACTTTTTTGCAGCCATCTTGTTTATAATAAGCATGTGACGCCGTATTTAAGAGTAGACTGCAAATATCTGGTGAATTAGTTTTCGTGTTCTTTATTACCCGCAAAAATGCCCACAATCGTGTATTGATTTCAGGTGATTGGAATCTGTACGAGTGTTCATTTCTACAAATTGTCAAGCATTTGACATCTAATCAGACCAATTAGTTATCGCCAGTCTCTAAAGCAGAAAGTGAAGCCTGCATTAAACTAAACTGGTGGAGGGTTGGAACCTATTGGAATGCTCCCATAGCAAACCCCTCCCCCCACGGTGGACTCCAGAATCAATAATCTGTGGTCAGGGAAATTCATCAACCAGACCAGACCAGACCAAGCTCTCTGAATGGAGACCAGGCTAAATTCACCGTTTTAAGAGGGCCACCTCTGTGTGTAAGGACAGGGCCTGTCTGTATCAAGACTAGGCCTATCTGTCTATCATAAGGCCAGTCCCTGTACAAAGACCAGACTAATTTCTCTGAATCAAGACAAGCCCAATCTCTTTGTGTCAAGAGCAGGATGTTCTCTGTACATTACAATCAGGCCAGTCTCTCTGTATCAAGAGGAGGCCAATTTCTCTCAGTCAATCAGCGCTTCTCGAGGCTAAATCTCAACCAACACAGCCCAAGACTGTCACTCATCCTGGCTGTAGCTGAAGCCCTGCGCTGAATTCACGGGTGGGGCTGTTAGGTGACCAATCAAGGGGAAGTTCGTGACATCTGACCATTATTTTCTCTGCAGCCTTTTTAGGCAGAGAATTCCAGTCCCTGGCTGTCTTAAGCTCCTGTCTACTGATGATTGCTCGTCAACAGACACTCAACTGCTGACCTGAGTGCGACGTTGTGTGACGATGGGTGAAATTAGGTTTGTTCTTTATGATAGGGTACTGGACGAGTCCTATGTTGATTAAATACAGCATGCAGAGGTGTGAGGTTTTCCCGGGCCTGCTCAGAGGTTACCACCCTTGTGAGGTCACCATGCTGGGTATACTGGATTTGTGGTGGCTACACATCTTGCGTCACATCTTGGTATGTCGATTATGGTTGCTGTCTGCCGTATTTTAGTACTATGTGTTAGTATGACGAAACAAGGGATACAGATTGATGTTCTCAGAGAAATGGAGGACATTCATGAACAGAAAATCTGAGGTTTCTGTTTTACAAGGGCAGTGGTTCAAACATCTCGTTTCACAAGTTCATCAGAAATCTTGTTCTGTGAAAAGTCCACCCTGTGATGGGGAAAAAGAACGCAATAGACTTTGTTGGAGATCTGCAAGGGAGCTAATCTGTGTTAGAGCTCGTGTTGAGTGAAAGTAAACCCCGCTGTTTTCAAGGGACAGACGCGGCTAGCAGGCAAGCCTAAAAGCAGTTTTGTCCCATCAGTCCACTCAACAATGCAACCAGAGAGAAAATGTCAAAACGTGGGTGTGAAACTATGTGCCTGGGGCACCCGCTATGCAAACACCAGTATCCTGATCATGATTTTGACGAGGGCTTTAAATCAACATTTTGATGCTGAATTTCTTTGATTTATAAAATGAAAAAGAAAGTTAGCTTTATTGCAGTGGAAAGAGAGAGGTGTTGTCTTCCCCTAATTTTTTTTTTTTTCCAGAACAGGTTTAGTTAAATCCTTTATCTCTTCTGAAACTCAGCCTTCACGCGTATGTTGCAGGGACGAAAGAGGACACACGGCGATTTTTGAGATGTGTTCTCACAAAGTTTTTGGACATTGCGGACGAGAATCACAATCTGTTTCCGTTTATGGATCACCTCATACAGCTGGCAGTCCTGAACGACAGCGACACGCAGTCACTGTCTGGCTGTCACTACCCAACCAGTCGCGAGAAGGGCAGGTGAGCTTCAACCTGACGGGGCACTGACTTTTTCCTCAACTCTCTCTGTCTCTGCTCGACATGTTACTGACATCCTATGTTCTTTATTTTTTGCTGTGTGATATGCCACCAACTTTCCAAACGTTGTCTTTCTGCCCGACATGTCGCCACTTCCCAGTCATTGTATTTCTGCCCGACATGTCGCCACTTCCCAGTCATTGTCTTTCTGCCCGACATGTCGCCACTTTCCAGTCATTGTATTTCTGCCGACATGTTACCGACTCTCCAGTCATTGTCTTTCTGCCCGACATGTCGCCACTTCCCAGTCATTGTATTTCTGCCCGACATGTTACCGACTCTCCAGTCTTGTCTTTCTGCCTGACATGTTGCCGACTTCCCCAGTCATTGTTTTCTGCCCGACATGTTGCCGACTTCCCAGTCATTGCATTTTCTGCCCGACATGTTGCCGACTTCCCAGTCATTGTATTTCTGCCCGACATGTTGCCGACTTTCCCAGTCATTGCATTTCTGCCTGACATGTTACCGACTTTCCAGTCATTGTCTTTCTGCGTGACATGTTGCCGACTTTCCAGTCATTGTCTTTTCTGCGTGACATGTTGCCGACTTTCCAGTCATTGTATTTCTGCACGACATGTTACCGACTTTCCAGTCATTGTCTTTCTGCGTGACATGTTGCCGACTTTCCAGTCATTGTATTTCTGCACGACATGTTGCCGACTTTCCAGTCATTGTCTTTCTGCGTGACATGTTACGACTTTCCAGTCATTGTATTCTGCCCGACATGTTGCCGACTTTCCAGTCATTGTATCTGTGCCCGACATGCTACCGACTTTCCACTCATTCATTGTCTTTCTGCCCGACATGTTACCGACTTTCCAATCATGTTTCTGTCTTTTTCTGCCTGACATGTTACCGACATTCCAGTCATTGTATTTGTGCCTGTCATGTTACCGACATTCCAGTCATTGTGTTTCTGCCCGACATGTTACCGACTTTCCAGTCATTGTATTTCTACCCGACATGTTGCCGACATTCCAGTCATTGTATTCTACCCGACATGTTTACCGACTTTCCAGTCATTGTGTTTCTGCCCGACATGTTACCGACATTCCAGTCACTGTGTTTCTGCCCGATATGTCACTATATTTAAACTGTTTTTGCTTCTGTTTGACCTGTTGTTGACTTCTGACATTGTTTGTCTTTCTACCTGACATGTCAACTAGTGTTTCACTGTGTGTCTTTTCGTATGATTCACTGACTTCTCACACTCTTCGTCTTTCTGGTTGATATTTCAGTAGCCTGTCATGCACTATGTACGTCTCTCTGATATATCAGCTGAGTTTTCACTGCGTGTCTTTGTTTCCAACATTTCACTGACTTCCAACATGATTGTCTTTCTACCTGTCATTTCACTGCCATCTCACTGTATTGTCATTCTATCTTCATTTCACTGAATGTTCACGGAATTTGTCTTTCTGTCTGTCATTTCACTAACTTCTCACGGCGTGTGTCTTTCTGTCTGTTATGTCACTGACTTCTCACAGTGTTTGTCTTTCTGTCTGTTATGTCACTGACTTCTCACAGCGTTTGTCTTTCTGTCTGTCATTTCTCATATTGTTTCCTTTCATTGCATTCTCTCTATGTTTATTGCCAGGGGTATTACCAGAGTCTCACTCCTTCTGTGTTTCTGCCTGACTTTTTACTGACTTCTCACACTGTTTGCCTTTTTGCCTGACATTTATGCAACCTCCCAAACTGTTTGCATTTTTGCCTGATATTTTCCTGACTTTTCACACTGTCTTTCTATCTGACATTTCACTGACATTTGTCTTTCTACCAGACATTTCACGGACGTCCCACGATGTTTGTCCTTTTGCCTCACTTTTCACTAACTTCTCATGTTTTATAACTTCTCTCTGACATTTCTATTGCTTCTCCCACTTTGTATTTTTGCCTGATATTTCCCTGACTTCTCACACTTTCTATGCCAGGCCAGACACATAACGAAATTCTCACACTTTCTGCATTTTTTGCTGAGAGAATCCTCTGACTTCTTACACTTTCTGTGTGATTTTGCTGACGTTTCACTGACCTTTCACACTGTATATTTCTCTGCTTGATATTACTGACTTTTCACTGCTTGTCTTTTCTGCCAGACTTTTCAGTGACTTCTAACTGCTGGTCTTTTTGCCAGGCATTTCACTGACTTCTCACACAGTTAATCTGCCTGACTGACATTTTACTGACTTTTCACATTGTTTATCTATCTGTCTGACATGTCATCTGGCTTATAACTGCTTGTCTTTTCGCTAGACATGTCACTGACTTCTCATACAGGCTGTTTTTGCCAGACGTGTCATTGACTTCTCACACAGGTTGTTTTTGCCAGACGTGTCATTGACTTCTCACACAGGTTGTTTTTGCCAGACATGTCACTGACTTCTCACACAGGTTGTTTTTGCCA
>JADBJO010006993.1:10000-25000 GCA_016801955.1 Conus betulinus
AGAAGAGCAGGCGAGCTTTCGACCAGGAAGAAGCTCAGTTGAGCAAATCTTCAACTGCCGCCTGATGATTGAGAGGCACCTCTGACACCAGAGAGACCTCTTCCACAACTTCATAGACTTTGAAAAAGCTTTCGATCGAGTTTGGCATGACGGATTGTGGCAAAATCTTCAGAAACTTCAACGTGGAGGAATGATGGCCCCGATCATACAGGCACTGTACAGCTCTGCAACCAGCGCCGTGCTCATAAACAGCCAAATAAGGATTTCTTTCGAACAACTCCCGGCTTCTGACAGCGTCACAGGCTGACAGGACCGTGGCATGTTTTTCACTTTTTTTTCTTCTCTTCCTTCCCTTCTCTTTTTGATGGCGGCACAGCGAGTGTCCCGCATTCCAAGCGGAGCACGTGCTGCAGGGTCAGCTCAGCTCACTAGAACGCAGCCCACGTGACGATAGGCGACCAACCACTACCCAGCGATCGGGGGTGGGGGGTGGGGGGGGGGTGTTTATTGTTGGTGAGCGATGCCTACGTCACGAAGGTGAAGAGGTGGGACGAAAGTGTTTACGAAGTTAGAGAAGGGACAGCAGCCGAGGGAAGAACAAACAGGCAGCCACCCAGGAGGCTCGTCACCTTCGTGTCCTCCGCCCACGACGTCATCGTTGAGCCGGGAGTCAGGCTTCGTTGCTGGAGGCACCTGCGACATTCTTCGACAGGTGGCGGGGATGGGGTCCCTGTTTTACGGATCGCCCTTCTTTGGTGAAGGCCGCTGCCTGAGGTACTGCACTACACGGAACATCAGGCCCACCTAGCAGTACCCGAGCTGTCTGTGCCATCCTCTCCCTGGTTTGGACCGAGGAACCAACGACTCTCAGAGCAAATGACCACACTGGCAGGACCTCAGGGACCCCTCTTGGCTATGGTCAAGAGGGAGAAAGCTGATGTGGTTTTGTCACGTGACATGACATGACTCGCTGGCAAAGACAATCCTGCAAGACACGCTTGAAAGAAGGCGCACAGACGGGCAGAGAAAGAGCTGGGCAGGGGAGAGAACGTAATGAAATGGACCAACTTCAGGCTCCCAGAACTCCCGCGAGGCGCAGAGGGACAGGCCGTGATGAAGGTTGTGTTGTCGTCCCTTATGTCTTCCTCCAACCACTAGGTCGTGGGAATGAGGTGAAGTGAGGTGAGATGAGTCATAGAATGATAATAAAAAAAAATCGTCTCAGATGCCTTCAATGTATAGAGAGGGAAGTTTCAAAATTTCAAAATGGAGCGACTGATGGCGGAGAACGAAGCAAAGTTTAGAAAGAGTGGGGGTTAGTTTCCGCGAGGACATTGACGAACAAAGTACACAAGACACGATGCATTTCGACCTCTTGGGTCTTCTTCAAGTGAAAACAAAATAGGTTACATTTAACATTTAGGACAGTACAAACAAAGAACGAAGAGCGACTTATCTGGTGTCCATGTGGTATGCTGTGAAGAATGGCTGACCGAAGGAAATGACAGAGGGGATTATGGGAGAGGAAGAGGGGCGGGGGGGGGGGGGGGGGGGGTTGTTGCGTGAAGGGAGGGATGAGTGAGGCGATGGTGTTGTGTGGTCAGTTAGGTGGGGTGGTGTGGTATATGTGACGGTTGTGGTTGAGGTGGATTGATAATGAGGTTAAGTTAGGTGGATTGACCCCCCCCCCCCCCCCCCCCCCCCCCCCCCCCCCCCCCCATTAATCATTATCAATCGACCTCAACCACAACCGTCACATATACCACACCACCCCACCTAACTGACCACACAACACCATCGCCTCACTCTCATCCCCTCCCTTCACGCAACAACCCTCCCCCCTCCCTCTTCCTCTCCCATAATCCATAAAGAGGGAGTAGAGCCAAAACCACAGTCCTCACATAAAACATATGATTTAAAATACAGACTTGCGTTTGAGGGAATGGGGTAATCTGTCTTCAATCACTGCTCTGTTGATTTTATTGTTCCTGCTAATAGGAGGGGTAGGGGTGGGGGTGGGGGTCAGTAAGACCAGCAAATGACCGCTGTTTTGCTTTGTGAAAAGCTCCTCAGGCTTGCTTGTAATCGTTGTTACCTGCTGGTGAGAGACACTTTCCTAAAAGCAAAGAGGAAAAACTCTCGAATATCAAGTAGATCTTCCGTTATGTACAACAATATCGTTAAAAAAGAGTGCTCAGTAAAGTGGAAAATAAGCATTTTGAATATGATGGTAGACTAACATTGTCTAAAATTGAAAAGATGACACAGTCTACGTGGTCCACAAACAATAGATAAAAATCGACAAGGTACATTTCCAAATTTACAATTTTGAACGTCGCTTTCATGGCTCACAGAATAACGCAGGACGTAAAGAATTACCATAAAACCTTGGTCCAGATGTCCTTAATGTCCAGATAGGGAGTGGAGCTAGATGTAGATATAGTTAGCTAGCTAACTATCTACATACGTAAGCAAAATACGACAGTAATCAGCAAGTCTTACTTTCACTGAAAGTGAGACTCTGTGTCGCATCAATCATCATATCCACTTTCAATAAGCTGTAAAATTGCCAGTCGCATTGTTGTCGTTCACATCAAACATACTGACATCGTTTTGAATTCTTTGCTGGGTATTGGATAAGCACACGATATAAGGTAACAGAACCGTAAGTATTTCCATTCTCAGGTGATAAGCACACCATATAAGGTAACAGAGCCATAGTTGAAGTATTTTCATTCTCAGGTGATTGCCACACCATATAAGGTAACAGGGCCATAGCTGAAGTATATCCATTCTCAGGTGATAAGCACACCATATAAGGTAACAGAGCCATAGTTGAAGTATTTTAATTCTCAGGTGATAAGCGCACCATATAAGGTAATAGAGCCATAGCTGAAGTATATCCATTCTCAGGTGATAAGCACACCATATAAGGTAATAGAGCCATAGTTGAAGTATTCCATTCTCAGGTGATAAGCACACCATATAAGGTAACAGAGCCATAGTTGAAGTATTCCATTCTCAGGTGATAAGCACACCATATAAGGTAACAGAGCCATAGTTGAAGTATTCCATTCTCAGGTGATAAGCACACCATATAAGGTAACAGAGCCATAGTTGAAGTATTCCATTCTCAGGTGATAAGCACACCATTTAAGGTAACAGCCATAGTTGAAGTATTTCCATCCTCAGGTGATAAGCACACCATATAAGGTAACAGCCATAGTTGAAGTATTCCATTCTCAGGTGGTAAGCACACCATATAAGGTAAACAGCCATAGTTGAAGTATTTCCATCCTCAGGTGATAAGCACATCATATAAGGTAACAGCCATAGTTGAAGTATTCCATTCTCAGGTGATAAGCACACCATTTAAGGTAACAGCCATAGTTGAAGTATTTCCATTCTCAGGTGATAAGCACATCATATAAGGTAACAGCCATAGTTGAAGTATTTCCATCCTCAGGTGATAAGCACACCATATAAGGTAACAGAGCCATAGTTGAAGTATATCCATTCTCAGGTGGTAAGCACACCATTTAAGGTAATAGAGCCATAGTTGAAGTATTTTCCATTCTCAGGTGATAAGCACGCCATATAAGGTAACAGCCATAGCTGAAGTATTTCCATCCTCAGGTGGTAAGCACACCATATAAGGTAACAGAGCCATAGCTGAAGTATTTCCATCCTCAGGTGATAAGCACGCCATATAAGGTAACAGAGCCATAGCTGAAGTATATCCATTTTCAGGTGGTAAGCACACCATATAAGGTAACAGCCATAGCTGAAGTATTTCCATTCTCAGGTGATTGCCACACCATATAAGGTAACAGCCATAGCTGAAGTATTTCCATCCTCAGATGTGCATGTGCAGGCAGCCTAGGGCCACTCTTACATTCATAAACATAGGACATATTATTTCGGATGTGATAATTATCGCATATAATTTTGGATATGGTGATTATGACACTTGACTCTTGACACTAAGAAATCTGGACAGTAAAGATTTAGATTCTCATCTCCACGGTTTTTCTTTTAGTAAAAATAAATGTTGAAAGCCTCTCAAAAAGTTTTAGCGGCCATTAACGTGTCAGTTGGACAGCTAGCACCCTCCACAGAATTATAATCACACTGCCTCGTTATCAGAGTAGGGCAATTTAAAATAAATCTCAAGGATTGGAAACTGGGTCTGTCGACACTGAAGACTCGACAAACATCGTCATGCGTAGACAGAATGGCGCAGTAGAATATGAGATCAGATGCATGGATAGAACAGAAAGTGCAATGGAAAATGAGACCACCAACATGGATAGAATAGAAAAGAGCAATAAAAAATGAGCTCAAATACATGGATAGAACAGAGAGGAGCAATGGAAAATGAGCTCACAAACATGGATAGAACAAGAGGGGAAATAGACAATGAGCTCACAAACATGGATAGAACAGAGAAGGGCAATGGAAAATGATATCACCAGCATGGATAGGATAGAAAGGGGCAATAAAAATGAGCTCACAAAACATGGATAGAACAGAGAGGGGCAATGGAAAATGATATCACCAGCATGGATAGAATAGAAAGGGGCAATAAAAATGAGCCCACAAACATGGATAGAACAGAGAGGGGCGATGGAACATGATGTCACAAGCAGTGATAGAGATGGCCCTTGGAGCGTGAGATCACACTCAATGACAGGACAGAAATAGGCAATGGAACAGATCACAAGCATGGATAGAGAGGGGCAATGATGGAACATAAGATTCCAAGCATGGATAGAGGACAATGGAACATGAGATAAAAAGCATTGACAGTATCTCTAGGGGAAATGGAACACAGGATTCCAAGCATGGATAAGAGAGGGATGGACACATGGGAACATGAGATCACAAGCACAGATAGAAAAGAAAGGCACAACGGAACATGAGGTCATAAGTGCGAATAGAACAGACAAGAGCAATGGAACATGAAAACACACGCATGAATCAAATAAAAAGAAAGGGAACCTGAGATCACAGGAATGAATAGAAACGGACGGTGGAAAATGAGATTACTGTGAAAGCAGAGCGCAAAGAGGCATAGATTAGGGCCACAGACTTTGTTTCTCTATAATCTCTTAGAATGAATAAGGATGTGAAGAAAGATGACGATGTCGAGAGTTCTGGGTGTGCATAAAACAAAACGACAGAATGTTTGAACCTCCTTTTATAATATAATCCAGCCTTTAGCAAACAGATACGACTCGGAAGATGTTAGTCTGGAAATCTGAGCAACACATGACATATGTCCGGCAATTGAGAAAATGAAGTTCAACTGTTTGGTCTCATTCTTCTATTTGAACCCACAGAACTATTGGCTGCTTAGGTAAGAGCTGAAAGGAACCCAAACTTCCTACAACGATTCAATGCCTTCTCCGATGGCTCCAAGTGGCAGTTATCCAGTGGTAGTCTATAACATTTGCTACCATGCCTCGGCGGCTGATAGTCATTTTGAAATAATCTGATGGAAACTATTGTGTATCTCAGGGCCACAAAATCTGTCAAGCATTTCATTTTTTTTATTCTTATCTTGTTAATTTGCAATTATTTTCACAGAGACGTTATCCAGGGGTATAGAACGCGCTCTACAAACTGGTTGAAGATTTTTGACGCCTTCAAAAAAAATTGGCGGGATGTGACATCAGCAGTTACGTGGCCCGGATGCGGAAATTGATTGACGAACACTCATTGCCTGTACCGGACAATCTACCTGAACTGTTGACCACCGGTTTTCCTTGCACCTGTCTTTCCCACAGGCCACAGGTATCATCATATTTCCATTTTCTTTTTCTTCTCACCCCAAATGTCTCACTGTCCGTTACTAACTAAACAGCTACACTAGCCAAAAAAAACAGACCTGGTGGACTTCACATTTACGTCGTCGTGTCAAAATATTGAGGTGTTGAGGTCTCTACCAGCAACTCTGACCAAACTTTCAAGGAAAGAATGTCTGCGTTCGAATCATCGGAAGAGGGGGACATAATCTCCATTTCGCTGAACTTGCGTCCCCAGGCCTATCGCTGTTTTCATTTCACATGTTATCTAATCAAACTTACTTGAATATTCATGGACTGAACTATGGTTACATAATGTTCTTGATCTCTGCTGCCATTCATTCATTAACTATTTGTTAATGTATGAAATGATGCCGTCCATCTTGGTCATTCTCCATGCCTCGAAAAGGAAAAGAGGATCGTGTTAATGCTCAAAGTGTACGCGCAGCATGTGTTTGTGCATGGTCGTAGTGCATTGAGCTACTTTTGACACAGCCTTTGTTCTTAAGGTAATGCCTTTTTTTCTGATCAATGTTCTTTAGTAAGTAAAATAAGATCTCATTTCTCTGCCAGTTCGTCAGTCATTGCAGCGTATCTGGTTCGCTAACTGTAGACTTCAGATGGCAAAAAAAGTGTCACAGTCTTAAACTTTTGCATCAAATTTGTAATTATTTGGTCATCGTTTTCGGTAGTTAGTTTCAGCTGGATAAAAAACCAGCTGACTGCGGCTGGCTGCTGTGTGACTGTAATGTGTTTTTCATGTTGACTGTGGTCGAGGGGGGGGGGGGGGGGGGGGGGGGGGGGGGGGGGCAGATATTGTTTTACGTCTGTTTGTTTTTGTTTATATTTTAAGACATATTTATCAAAATGTACTTATTCGTCTTGCATTTTGAATGAATAGAAGCGTTGCTTAGCACTTTTCCTTTTGTTCTGTGCGAGTGTCTGTTCTTGATATGGCTTCAGTAAGGTTGCAATCTGCTTCAGTCCTGGGGTTGTTTGTCTGCTGTCGGGTCAGTGTGACCGAGAACGACAGCCTGAAACATTCACTTCCGTTCGTATTTAGTAACTGACTAAATGTCTTGTCTGCAGTCAGAGTACTGTCTCTCCACGCTGGCCTCTGGTACTGCAACCTCCAGCGACAAATCAAGTCTACCTTTGCTGCGATTTAGTTCGCCCTCCTTGCAGACCAGAACGAACAGTCTGTCTCCTCCACCTTCTACACCAAGCCACAGCCTGTCCTCCGACATTCACCGACAGGATGACGACGAGGAGACGGCACTGAAGGAAGTGGTCAGTGTCGGTGCCGTGACTAGGCCTTGGACCACAGAAGAGGACAGCAGTGACGGTGCATCGGGCAGGGAGGCAACCCAGGTGGGCGGCGAACACATCGCACTGGAGCAGGTTGAAGCTGTTCATGGACTGACAGCACAGGGAGAATCAGCATCTCCGCCTGAAGTTTGAAAAAGATCGCCGAAAGCTGTTTTGAGGAGTCGGTCTATTATGAGACAGATGAAACCTCCTTATCTGAACTGACAGTGACAAAAACTTGCAGGAGGAAAAGTTCACTCATGAGCCCCACTCAGGAAACCAAACAGCGTGCTTGTACAGGACGCTTGAAAAAAAGAGCAACTTGATTCCGCTGAAGGCAAACACTGGTCACTACACACCTCACACAAAGTCTGAGGTGCCAGAATTACACGATCCTTCTCTGCTCGAACCACATCTATCTGAGGGAAATACGGAACCAGCGATCTCTGATCCCATGGGGGATGCAACAGGATCACCAAGGAGAGATGCCTGTGTTGTCTTCTCTCCAGCAGAACAGCAGAACGAAAGGCAAACCACCGGGAGTGTTTGAGGACAATTCAGGGCAGTCGGACTATGATTCCGATGCGTGTGTTACTAATGCCAAAACACGCGTTTTTGCTTGGGGTGGGAATAGGTCTTGTGCAGACCTTGCCTCTACCTTCTGTTTGAAATTTAGCATAGTATCAGCATCAATTCTGTGTCTTTTGGTAGTTGTTATATTAGAACTTCTTCCCATTTGTTTATATGTGCTCGGTGAAGCGTTGAGAAGCACATGGGTTAAGGTGGACATCTGTGGGTCTTAGTTTGATCTATATCTTCCTGACTGGGTGGTGGTATCATACATTTATGTGCAGTCAGTGGTCTGATTTCTACAGGTGTGATCCACACACAACATGTCGACGAACATTTCTGAGAGGTGCAGGGCTTGTCCTGTTCTATTTGTATCTGACTTTCATGCCTTGGCTGATGGCTTTGTCACCATATTTCCTGTTCTTTTTCGGAAGCTCCTTTGCAAACCTTCATATGAAGCAGTTGGGTCTATTTTTATGGCATGTGTCATTGATGCTTTCGGTCTTTGCTCAGTATCTTAGGGAAAGAGAGAGAATAAGAAAAGAAATGAAGTCAAGGGACTGTTTTTCATCATGATCATGATCATGATCATTATTATTAGGATTCCCCCTCTCTGGTGGGATACTATTGTTATTGTAAAGATTAATTTTTCTTTTTCTTCTTTTTTCTTTTTCTTACCCTTTTTTCATCCAATCGTGCTGAAATTTTCAGAAAAGTTGCAGGGCATTGTGGGCATGTACAAATGGCGTTTTTTAAATGAATTGGCCGTTTCCGATATATGGCCAAAAAACGGCAAAAAAAACGGCCAAATATGAAACTTGAATAACTCCGAAACGGTTGGACAGACCGGAATGATATTCAGAACACTTAGATAACATTATATTTGCAACATATATACATCATAACAACGAACGGAAGTGCAAACCATAAGTGCGCGCGCGCGCGCGCGCGTGTGTGTGTGTGTGTGTGTGTGTTATGGGGGAATCCTCCCATGTTTGCTCTAAGGCAAACATAAGCCCTCTAGTTATTATTGTTGTTGTTGTTGTTGTTGTTATCTCATCATTATCATTATAACTATTATTCTCATCATCATAGACTTTCAACTGTGTTTGATACACTTGTCGCTTGTATCAGGAGATGTTGTATTTCGGTACTCGTATTTACGTAGAAATTCAAGCAAACGCACACACACACACACACACACACACACACACACACACACACACACACACACACACACATATTCACTCTCTCTCACACGCACACACATACAGAGAGAGAGAGAGAGAGCGAGAGAGAGAGAGAGAGAGAGAGAGAGAGAGAGAGAGAGAGAGAGAGAGAGAGAGAGAGAGAGAGACTGACACAGTTTTTATTGCCACTAGGAAACAACCCTGTTGGCAAGGGGGTTACAATTACTGCATTAACAGACTGCGTCAAGCATACGCAATTAAAAGACAAAGCATTCAACAATTCAACCAGAAATTCCAGTCTACAGTCGTCAACACGCACCTACACAGATACAAACACACTCACAAACACATCGCAAGTACGCACGCTCGCACACGCACGCACATGCACACATACACAAACCTATCTGCAAGCACGGGCGCGCGCGCGCGCGCACACACACACACACACACACACACACACACACACACACACACACACACACTCGCTCACTCCGCGCACCTCAGTAATCCATTGTCTTCGACCATCAAAATACATAATAAGCGCTTACAGTGGATTCATACATCGTCACACATTTTAACTCAACAATTTGTGTGTGATATTCTTTCCTCGAAGATCACCTGCTTCTGCTATATATCTTGCAAATGATATGGTATTTTGTTCATTCTTGCTGGATAGAATTGCTATGAGATCTTTTCTCTGTGCAGCTCGCTCTCTGAAAATTTTGCATCAACTTCGAATATCTGCGTAAGCAGGACAATCAAAAACAAAATGTACTTCGTCTTCACTGTTGTTCCTCTGTACACACATCGGGCATGCTTTATTGTCCGATACTTTGAACCATTTTTTTTGTTTGCATTGAGGCCCAGTCTTTTAGTTCGAAATTTGTTAAGCTGTTTTTATGCCATTTATTGATAACAATCGTGAAATATTTTTCCATTTCCAAATTGGTGTTAAACGAGAGAAACCATTCATATTTGTCATTTCCATCCAAGCTGGAATGCCAGTTTTGTCTGTAAGAACAAATTAAGCGATCTTTAAATTCGGATATAACTGTAAATATTTTTTCCCCTTTTTTCCCAAAAAATTGGTGTTAAACGCCCGAGAGAAACCCTTTTTTCCGCCCTAGTTTTCAGTTTGCCATCCAAGCTTGAAATTTTGCAGTAGTCTTGTACGAGAAACCAAATTTATTTGAATCCCTTAAAAGCCGGATATAAACTGTGCAGTATTGCCGACTCCCTGTCAAAGCCAAACGATACCCAAATCATTTTCTGTCAGAATTTTCTTTACGCGAAACACCCAATGAATATTTCCTGCAGTATGTAGCGGTAAAAGCATTTTATTCGCTCGAATGCAGAGGTCGTCGTAGGTAAATGAATTAATCTTAACCAGTATTTGACTGATTTGACATGAGTTCATATAAACAGAGGATATTGACCACATTCTCCATAAACTATTTCATTTGATGCATGTAACGGTACATGCATAATACGCTTTACTGATTCAGCATTCAAAGAACACTGCTTGAGAGAGAAACATGATATCTCTCTGGATAACATCACACTGCTGGGAACTGAACCCAACTTTCTCAAAAGGAAGGTGAAGGAGGCCATTCAGATAAAAACAAACAAACAAAAAAAAAAAACAAGAAGACCCAGCCTCAACAGGGATGGGGGACTTGAGTTATCTCCCATCTATGACAGCATCTTAAGACCTGTGGTGAACTCTAACTTACCTCTAGTGAACTCGGACTCACAACCTGCAGTTATTGTGAACTCTGCTGCAGTGAACTCGAACTCACGACGCATTCAACCAGCAGCTCCCTTTATTGCTTCAGTTGACTGATGAAGGCTGGTTGTGGCCCAGCCGAAATATTTCAGTAAGTGTGAACTTATTAGACTCTGAGTATAGATAATCTTTTCTACTGTTCTGTAAAGGTTAGTTTGCACAGTTGGCGTCTAAAGCAGCTGTCCAGACATTGAATTTCATCTTTGATTATGCCAAATGCCGCGCATATTTTCTCTGTCTTCTCTTTGAATGTTATCTCTACACCAAATGTCGCGCATTTTTCTCTCTTCTCTAAAATTTTTTTTTTTTTTTTTTTTTTTTTGTATCTACCCTTTCTTATTTATGGGCCATGACCACTGAGGCAGTCAGCTGGTTTCACCTATTTGTTCAAAGTTTTGAATGGTTAATTATGTACGTTTCTATGTGGTAGTCTCTAATAATTCTGATTAAAAAAAATGCAGTCTTGATGTTGTTTTGTCTTATGTTTGTTCGTTCTTTCCAGAATCTTTGTGTTTTGGAATCCGAGACTTTTTTCTCGTCACATTTTATTTTGTTCTAACTAGTGATCAACTGATTGTCCAAAATACAACCCATTCCCATTTTATGCAAAAATGATGAATACTTCAAAGCCATGGAGTTTTAGTTTATCTTTTGAAACCTTTCGTTATGTACCTATTTGAGGTCTGCTCTTGTTATGTGTAGCAAAAAGCTAAGGGTTTTGAATACTGCTTGTTTCTATATTTTCAAGCACGTTTTATTATTTTTTTATCTGTTTTCACCAACCAATAGCTCAGAGTTTGGGACTTTGCTTGTTTACTGTATTTTTAAGCATGCCACCACGACCTCAGTTGTTGCTTGCTTTTGTTATGTGTAGCCAACAGCTCAAGGTTGGAACATTACTTGAGGAATTGAAGGACACGTGTTCTGCTAAAGTTCTACCAATTGGTTCCTTTTTTTTTTTTGCCAGACTAGAAGTTTCATGCGTTTTTTTTTTTTGCGTTTGGTAATACCAAGCTCTGCTGGAAAAGGATGGCAATGAGTGAACACTTCATGTCACATTCTGTGGAAGGGAACCATACGTCAGCCATGTTAGTTTACATTGACGTGACAAGGATATTGTCTGGATAAACATCTCACCTTTGGTTTCGGCTTTGAACCTTTGTTTGTTTGTGTCAATGTTGCAGTGCTTAATTTGCTTCCCTTGCAACATGTCATGCATAAGCTTGATAAAATAGCTATTTCCCATGTTCACATAGAGGTACTGGATTCATGTGTAAATAGATTGGTCTGTTAGGATCGATTCAGCGAAATTGGACTTTTTTGTTCGTTAATTCGTTTCATTTAATGAATGCTATTGCGCACTGTTCATAGCCCTGCCTTGGAGGA
Organism: Conus betulinus; assembly: GCA_016801955.1. Classification (NCBI taxonomy): domain Eukaryota; kingdom Metazoa; phylum Mollusca; class Gastropoda; order Neogastropoda; family Conidae; genus Conus; species Conus betulinus. Next base: position 22,048 of record JADBJO010006993.1, read on the forward strand.
GGAAACAGTTGTAAAGTCCTTTGTGTACAGCGGTCATGTAAAATTGTTGTTACTGTTTGTGTGACATTGGGAGAAATGGTGTGCCGCATATAAGCTGGAAAATCTTTGATGAGTAATACTGATGAGCTTGCGATTCTTTGGACAACACCTTTTGCTTAGCTGATGGCATCCTGTCGGATTAGCCTGTCTGTTTTCCCGACAGGACTCATCGTCGGGGGACAGAACGAGTCTGCGTTTTGGCACGCATTGTTGTCCACCGGCACGTGTCAAGCCCTAAAACTTGCAGACGACGCATAACGTAATCAATACATTTGGCCGCACTGTTGAAGTCGAGGTGGTGATGTGCGTTCCAGAGGTTGGTTTGTGTTCTGCTCTGTAACGGCCAGCAGGTGACTTAGAATCGATCACATCAGGGCGGTGCAGCTTAGATGCATAATGTGCCATAGAGACTGCAGTGGCAGCACGGGATTCGACGTTAACCACCGATGGTATATTGACCCCAGGCTGGTAAACACGTCTCCATAGGTGTCTAATACGTTACAACAGTGTAACACAAAATTGCACGTCAACCAGTAATTCTAAGGGACAGCGATGCACTGCACAGATAATGAGAGAAACTCAGCACTCAGAAATAAGAGATAGAAAAAAAAAACCATCTTCCAGTTTTACGACTTCTTATTTTCATAGGCATCTCTTCTGTTCCTGTCTTAGCCACATCAGTATGTCCTTTTGAAACTCTCCATCAGGTGTTATGAAACCATATTTCTTGGATCAACAGGTTTGTTGACCGAAGAAGACATATTCAGGATTCAGATCGTGCTCTGACTTTGAGTACATCAATTTGTTTCTCCATGAGTTACGTTAATGCATCTTCATAGCCCCCATCTTACAAACATACTCACTTCCAACACTAAATTTGCACAAAAATCTGTTCCACTGGTCGAGCAGTTATTGCAGCAAATGATTGATGACCTGTGTGTGAGTTTAACGTCTTCGTCTCTGGGGGATTCTATGGACAGTCGTACCCAGATGGGCAGTAGAACCGTAGGAGTCGTGATGTTGTCTCTCTTTGGTTGCTTCCCTTTAAATAACTTCGACTTTTTTTTCAATCTATTCATTTATTTATTTATTTGTTGTTTTTTGTTGTTATTGTCGTTGTTTATGGCTATGTTGCTTCGTGGTTCTTGTCTTCAGGATGTGTACACGATTGTAATGCTGTTCTGAATATTTTCCTGATAAGCGGAAGTCACTGGATACATGTACCTTTATTATTCTCATGATTATGTGTATACTCAGTTTGTATACTCATAATCGTTTTCATAAATTGCATACTTGTGGTAAGAGACGTTTTTAAGTGATCCATGTTTCGTTGAGAGTGATGGAGGGAAAACAGACGTAAGAATTTAAGAGGCCGTCATTTGTTTCCTTTCGGACATTTCATTGGCGTTTTGGTTGATATGTCTGTCTCTGTCTCTGTCTGAGAGATTTTACATACCGGTTCTACATTTTGTTGTTTTGACAGTGCACGAAATTTTTCATTTTCCCGATTGCTGTGGTAGTTTAATTTTTTCCCTGTTATTTTGGTCTTTGGGGATTGTTTTACTATGGACATGGAAAGTTGGCGGGCATGAAAAGTTGGCATCAGTGCTTGTGTGAACATTGGAACAAATGGTGTCCTGCATTTCAGCTGGAAGATCTTTGATCAATGATAGTGATAGACTTTGCGACACCTTTTGGTGACGGCATCCTGTGGGATTAGCCTGTCTGTTGTCCCGACAAGTTCCATTGTCGGCGGATGAACGTGTCTGTGTTCTGGCATGCATTTTTGCCCACTGGCAAGTGCCAAGACCTAAAACCTGCATACGATGCATAACGTAATCAACACATTTGGCCGCAGTGTTGAAGTCGAGGTGTGGTGGTGTACGTTCCAGATGCTGGTTTGTGACTGAAGAAGACATATTGAGGATTCAAATCCTGCTATGAATTTGACCTTGAGAACATCATTTTTGTTTCTGGATGAGTCATGTAAATATATGTTCATACCCCCCCCCCCCCCCCCCCCCCCCCCATCTTACAAACACATTCACTTCCAACCCCAATTTGCACGAAAACCTGTCCCATCGGTCGAGCAGGAACTGCAGCGAATGAGCAACAACTTCAGTGTGAGTTTAACGTCTTCGTCGCTTGGGGATTCTGTGGACAGTTGTACCCAGATGGGTCAGTAGAACCGTAGGAGTCGTGATGTTATCTCCCTTTGGTTGCTTCCCTTTAAATGACCTTTATTTACTTGTTGTTGCTGTTTATGGCTATGTTGCTTCACGATTGTAATGCTGTTTTGAATATTTTCTTGATAAGCGGAAGTCACTGGATACATGTACCTTTATTATTCTCATGATTCCGTGTATACTCATAGTTTGTATACTTATAATCGTTTTTATAAATTGTATACATGTGATATGAGATATTTTTAACCGATCCTTGTTTCATTGAGAGTGATAGGGGAAATAGACGTAAAAATCTGAGAGGCCATCATTCGTTTTCTTCCCCAACATGTTCCACTGATTTTCATTCTCCTGATTGTTGTGGTAATTTAATTTATCCCCTGTTAATTTGGTCTTTTAGGAATGTTTCACTATGGACATGGAAAGTTGTTGGGCATGAAAAGTTGGCGTCAATGCTTGGGTGAAAATTGGGAGAAAGGGAAGCTGGAAGATTATTGATGAATAATAGTGCTGGACTTGCAGTTCCTTGGACAACACCTTTTGGTGATGGCATCCTGTGGGATTAGTCTGTCTGTTGTCCCGACATGTTTAATTGTCGGGGGACAGAACGTGTCTGTGTTCTGGCACGCATTGTTGTCCACCGGCACGTGTCAAGACCTTAAACTTGCACACGACGCATAATGTAATCAATACATTTGGGCCGCACTGTTGGAGACGAGGTGGTGATGCAC
>JADBJO010006993.1:30000-42500 GCA_016801955.1 Conus betulinus
AACAAGGTCGATTTCGTCATTTTGTCTGGGTGGACAGCGCATGTGACTCCATGATTATACGTAAGAATAGGGTGAAAAGGACAGTTTTGAGAGAAGAAAGCTGAAAAAAAAAATGTAGGCCTATATACGGGCACAACACGCCGAGGCGTGTTATGCTTGCGTTCGGCTTCAGTTCTTAAGACCAATTCACATCTTCAGCCCTGTCTCCCTAACCATTTCAAAGTACCTGCACATCATAGCCATCTTTCTATAGCCCATCAGAAGAAATGCTGGACTTTCATAGTCCTAGGTTCGCGATACAAAGTGTTGGTAGAGTGGGGCTACAATAGAATAGAAAGAGTGGGGCTACATAGTTCTGTGGTGGTTGCAATAGAAAGAGTGAGGTTTCATAGTCCTGTGGTTGCAACAGAAAGAGAGAGTTACATAGTCCAACAGTTGCAATAGAAAGAGTGGGGTTACATAGTCCTGTGGTTGCAATAGAAAGAACGAACGGGTTACATAGTCCTGGGGCTGCAATAGAAAGAGTGGGATTACATAGTCCTGGGGCTACAATAGAAAGAGAGGGGTTACATAGTCCTGGGGCTGCAATAGAAAGAGTGGGGTTACATAGTCCTGGGGCTGCAATAGAAAGAGTGGGGCTACATAGTCCTGTGCTTGCAATAGAAAGAATGAGGTTACATAGTCCTGGGTTTGCAATAGAAAGAGTGGGGTTACATAGTCCTGGGGCTACAATAGAAAGAGTGGGGTTACATAGTCCTGGGGCTACAATAGAAAGAGAGGGGTTACATAGTCCTGGGGCTGCAATAGAAACAGTGGGGCTACATAGTCCTGTGGCTGCAATAGAAAGAGAGGGGTTACATAGTCCTGGGGCTACAATAGAAAGAGTGGGGTTACATAGTCCTGGGGCTACAATAGAAAGAGTGGGGTTACATAGTCCTGGGGCTACAATAGAAAGAGTGGGGTTACATAGTCCTGTGGCTGCAATAGAAAGAGTGGGTTACATAGTCCTGGGGCTGCAATAGGAGTAAGGTTACATGGTTCCCGGGGTTACAATAAAGCATAAGACGACATAGTCCTTGGATGACAATACAAACAGTGGGGTTACATATAATCTCGGGGGCACAGTAGAAAGCTTGGGATTGCAATAGAAAGAGCGGGGTTACATATAATCCTGGGGACACAGTAGAAAGACTAGGATCGCGATAGAAAGACTGGAGTTGCATACTCTTACAAAGTGTTTCTAACACCGCATGTGGCATTTTGTTTCTGTCCATTCTAACTGCCTCTGAAACATTACAAGAAACAAAGCACAGAGAACAGCCTTGGTACATAGTAACTTCACTGCATCATAGATTTTATGTTCCTCTTCATCGATCATTAAAAAATTACCAAAAATTCGAACCCAATAACAACAGCAACAATAACAGCAGCAGCAGCAGCAGCAGCAGCAGCAGCAGCAGCAGCAGTAAACAACAACAACAGCAGCAACACGATGATGATGATAATGATATTAGAATTCTAATAATAATGATAATAATGATGAATATAACAATAATAACAATAATAATAACAAATGATGATGATGATGATGATGATGATAACAACATCATCAACAACAACATACTAACAATAACAACAACAACATTGAAAACAATAACAACAATAATGATACTAATGTCAATACTAATACTATGATGATGATGATGATAATATAATAATCATAATGATAATGATGATAATAGCAATAATAATAATGATAATAAAAAAACAATACTAATCATGATGATGATATTAATGATAATAACAATAATGATGATGATGAAGCCACTACTACTACTTCTACTACTGCTACTATTACTACTAAATAAAAAGAAGATGACGATGACGATGGCGAGAAGAAGGAATCCCTAACGTTTTTTTATTCATATTATTACAGTCCAACAGTGAACAACAACTGCACACACACACACACACACACACACACACACACACACACACACACACACACACACACACACACACACGCACACACACACACACACACACACACACACACACACACACACACACACACACAGAGACTCAAGAGCTATGTGGGTTTCTTCTGTGTTTTTCAAATGTGTAGGTATCCCAAACCGTCGCTTAAAATCAAACAACTTTTGTCTGTCCGTTGGTCGACTTGTACATCTGTCTCATCACACCTGCCATCTGCCGGTTTGTCTGTCGGAGGACCGTCAGGTACAGGACGCTGGTTCGATATGTAAACGCTCAGATGGATGATGGACACGGTAGTGTCGTTTTCCACCTGTGTCGTCTGCCCTGACAGCCATCACCGGGCCCTTTATGATGGCACTGACAGGCAGTGACAGCTGGGCTGTATTGCACGTGCAGAGCTGGAATGGTCATGTCGGTGTTTCTACCAATAAACCCAACCCCCCGTTATATATATATATATATATATATATATATATATATATATATATATATATATATATATATATATATATATCCAACGGACGAAACGCATCGGATCAGGCAACATGAATGGTTCTGTCTTCAGGATGGGGTTATGATGGTCTCCATAAGCTGCTAGCGAAGGATGTTATATTTACAGTATCTGATTTTTCATTCTCATTTTCTTTCTTTCAACATTCCCTCCACAACTTCCTTTTTCCCCCATTTGAATCTTTGCCAAGTCGTTAAAGCAAGGATGGGGGAATTGTGAGCCTGCACTTGCTGGACGGAGGTGGTGGCGCCCTCCGGAAGGACAGCTCAATCACGCCAGCTCGGCGACTAAGCATTATTGTTACCAACGAGTGCTTGAGTAGGTGATGTCATGCGTATCTAGATCAGAACAGGCGCCACTGAGCTCAGCAATTATTGTCGCCAGTTAGTGGTTTAGTAGGTGATGTCATGCGTATCTAGACCAGAACAGGCGCTACTGAGCTCAGCAATTTTTGTCGCCAGTTAGTGGTTTAGTAGGTGATGTCATGCGTATCTAGATCAGAACAAATGAAAGGTTCCTTCTCCGGCCTCTAAGTTTATTTCAAGGACTGCAGATCAATCTCTGTGCCGCCGAGAATGCATTCTGTTTTAAACAAAAAAAACAAACAAACAAACAAAGAAATGAAAAGTAAATAACAAAACAAAACAAAAAACAAACAAACGAAAAAAAGCCCCCACCAAAAAACAGCTTAACTCTGGTGACGAAACAGCAAGCAGTTTCTGAAAAACGTTCGGTGAAAGTCCGAAAATTCCCACGCGCTGCGTGAAATTTTTGCGCACTGCGTACGAAAAGTGTTCAGATACCGTGAGGTCTCTTGTCAGGGGTCTTGCTCATCGATGCTTCTACAATGGAATCGTTAACTGTTCGTTCATAGAATTCCTACAACTGTAGATTTAAAACCACGGAGAAAACCACCAGCAGCAACTTGGCCGCTCAGTCTACAATACAATCCAGACCACGCCGCTATGGAAAATCCGTGGAGCTCAGAGCTCGATTACTTAAAAAAAAAAAAAAAAAAAAGAAGCAAAATGGCGATTTTTATTGTAGAAGTTCTGTTCTATGATGGTCCATTCGTTCTTCAATACTAAAGTTGATGTTGATGGCAGGCACCAAGCAAATGGTCATATGTGCTATGCGGGAAAGTTATCACTTCGATTTTAAACCAAACATTGTTTACAAGTTACCTTAAATAGGCTACCAGAGAGAGAGAGAGAGAGAGAGAGAGAGAGAGAGAGAGAGAGAGAGAGAGAGAGAGAGAGAGAGAAGGGAAATAACATGAAGTCTTTTCATACGATTAAGTCTCTTGCAGAGAAGGCACCGCCATATTGTTTTTGCCGTCACACAGCAAAGTGTACCACAGTGGGTCAAGGTAACGCACAGAGCCAGCGCTGCCAGCTGCATCTTGGACGGTACGTATGGATGATTTCTGGTTCATTGAATGCAGAGCAACGAAAATGAAACACTTGGTCAAGAGGAACGAGTGAGATCTGGTCTTCATGTATCCTACAATACTGTGCTGAATGAATCATCACATGATATTGTCACTGATTTTTATTACTACGATGATGATGATGATTAATATCATTATCATTTTTTCGGCTCCCATTTTGCTTCGGCTTCACATCTAAATTATATAACATTGTTATTGCATGTTTTTTTTGCAGTGTTATTTTCAATCGGTAATAAATAAAAGTTAGCAGAATTCAAACAGCCTGGGTATTGGTTTTCATAGAGGCTAATCGTTAGGCGTTCGAGGGGGAGAGGGGGGGAAGAGAGAGAGAGAGAGAGAGAGAGAGAGAGAGAGAGAGAGAGAGAGAGAGAGAGAGAGAGAGAGGTTGGTGCGGAAACAGAGACAAACAGAACAACAATATATTTAAAATGATAAGCAAACAAAAAACACACACACACACACACACACACACACACACACACACACACACACACACAAATGAAAACAAAATCCCTCAACGTTTAGCCTCAGACAGTGGACGCTTTGGTGACGACCAACTGCTACGACATACATCGGCGATCTACCTGTATCGACCATCGTAAACCATGACGTCTTCAAGAAGAAACAGATGGGGTGACAGTATAAAAAGAAGAGTTGTATAAAAAAAAAATAACACACACACACACACACACACACACACACACACACACACACACACACACTGAAAAAAAAAAGCGTTTAAAAACTTGTACAAAAGTGTGTGGCTCGTGCAGCCTATAGGCAGCGTAATAAAAAGAAGATACATATAAACCGAGGTTTGAAAACCCTTCACAAGGTTGACGATGATTTTTGTGAGAACGCATCTACGTACAATTCGCGATGCTTTCCTATATGACGGTACGGTGGACATCTGCATCTGTTCTCTGTGACTCTCTGTCTCATCGTTCCTTCCCTCCCCCCCCTTCCCTCCGTCCTTTTCCACCCCCACCCCCTCCCCCGTTTACTCCTCTGCCTTACATATAGCATCGTCTTGAATAAGCAGAGAACGTTGTGGACGGTGTCACACTCCTGCACTGGTTCATGGACAATATTGATGATCGTCCTTCCAGCTTTGGCTCCGAAAAAAAACGCACGTCCGTACGCGTGTCGACAGCGGCACGGACTCTCCAGTCACTGTAGTTTTGTTTGTTTGTTTTTTGTTTGTTTGTTGTTGTTACCAGAGGTGGCCATCGTCCACTTGGACATTTCCATTCACTTTTCCCGCTGACGAGGGTCACCCAGGGTACCAACAGCTAGGCGTGGTTCAAGTGAGCGTGTGCGTTAGAGCAGGACAGCCGCAGGGGAAGAGATGATACATCTTTGATATTGTGGCTTCCAAGTTTTCTGCATGAAGTCGCGCATTCAGCTGGACTTCCCTGAATGGTGATCAAAGTGTGAACATGCTTCGAGTGTCCTTCTCTCCGCCCCCCACCCCCTTCCAAATTTACATGCGTGACGACAGACTGGCGGTGGGTCAATACGAAATACATTCTAAACTGAAGTGCCCTTGCCCCAACGTCTGTACTGACTTTAACATTTTTTGTCCCTAGTGAAACAGTTTAAGTCCTCAGAGAGTTTTAGAAATCATTAACACTTTTTTTTTTGCTCATCTCAACGAAGCATCATACAGACTGCTTCCCTCTCATAATTGATATTCTTCGATGTCAAAAGCCTTTAGATCACAAGGAGTTCCTCCCTCACCCTAAGCTCCCCCCTTAACGGCGCCATAGGGCCATTTTAAGAATACATGAAATGTTAAATAAATTAAAAAAAAAAAAGTCTCTTCACTTACCAAGAACCATGGAATCGAAAAGCAGTAAATAAATTTCCGACCATACTTCTCTCTTAAAATTTAATCTGCTGAATCGTCCAGAACATTGAGGGAGAACTGACAGACTGGAAACACGGCAGCGGATCACATCCAGAATGGAACCACACAAGCCATTCGTGACTCTGACAACTTGATTTTCATCCAGCCTACAGTTTCAGTTCCTTGAACTTCTAGATGTCATGTACTGTTCTCTTTTCTATGAGTACTATGATCGTCTGGAAAGAAATGCAGCCGAAGAATTGGTGAAAAAAAATGAAACTAACGAAAAAAAAAAAAATCAGAGAAAAATGTCGTCATGGGTGTATGACGACAAAAAGTGACGTTCAGCATAGTGCCTGGTTGACACAAATGGGACAAGGGGAAGACATTGCCTTCTCTTGTGAAGCTTTGACTGGTTATGTTTCAGCAAAGCAAATCTCTGTACTCCTGACCCCAAACACACCCCGAAGATTTATATAAGAGATGTCATTTAGGCAGAAGGAGTTGAGGAGGGATGTTACAAAATACAAAGCGATTCATGTCATTCATGTATCATAAGAACATAATGCGTAATAGCTTTACATGTGTTTAAAAAAATAGCAGAAAATAAAACCGTCTTTGCTGTTGCGCGATACTGCTTCTAAAAGAATGGAGTGGGGTTATAAATACTACTCACAGCACTGTGGAAGTAGGCGCACTTAGGGCGTAGACTTGAAGGACGAAGGATTAAACGCAGGCCGAGGTCGGATACTCAGCATGCAAAGGGAGAGAATTTCAAAGTAGTCGGCTACCAATCGAGAAGAACCGGAAACGCTCAGAGAAATCACGTGTCAACGGCTTGGCGGAAAGTGAGAAAACGAGCGGAAGTACAGTTCAGATAGCGGTGTCGCCAGCTTTCTTGTGCTTTGTTTCATTTGTTGGTTGGCGTTTCTTCGGCTAAAAAGGCTGGAGCAGATCTGACCTTGAATACAGTGATATTTAAGCATGGACCGAACGGTGAGCTGACTCACGAGTCCAACCAGTTACTCATCTTGATTCCGCCATACACAAAGCAACAGTTACACTCAACATGTTCCTGCCTTGTCAATGACGGTCAGCACAGAGCAATCAACATCAGGTCGAATCTAGCACAGAAAAATACCGCACTGATACCGATTCATTTCAGTGGCGTTCTTTGGTGCCCTTTCAAACCCCAACATAAGCAGGATTTTGTCTATTGACTCCACTGCTGACGACAACAATCATTCAGCTTAGTGCTACAGTGAGTGAGCGATCATAGGTCTCTGCGAAAGAGGGCCTCAGGTCCGTCCAACGACAGTCGCAAAGACTTAGTCACACTGTTCCACTGGTCAGGGATGCGAAAAAGGAGCTGAACTTGAGATCACAGTTAGAGCAAAACGTGAAGAGCCACATGATTTGACGTCCTTTAGGGTTTTTGTGTGTGTGTGTGTGTGTGTGTGTGTGTGTGTGTGTGTGTGTGTGTGTGTGTGTGTGTAATACAATGATCATCAAAGAGTGATGAAGACGACGCTATGGTGTTCCATCTTTGAAGATAGTGTCTTTCTTTCGGCGTAAGAGACTAAACTAAGGAGCTATACTTTCATAGCATATCCCGGTCTCAGCCAAGCCCCAGAGATAGAGACACCGGCCGTGTTGATAAGGAAATCTACGCACCTCTCTCAGAGTTATAACTATGTTTTATAACAGGGGTGCAGCTCTGTTCGTCCAGTTCCAGTCTTCCATTATGAGCCTTTAACGCATTTCCATCTCTGGGTAAAAGCCAACCATGTCCAAAAGTCCCACAAGTTATAACTAGATAGGGCTCGAACTCACACTCTCCCAACCTGCCACCCGTTACGCTAACTAACTACTGCACCTCATCGTCCTCCTCCTCCACCTCCTCCTTCTAATCATCATCATTATCGTTATCGTCGTCGTCGTCATCATCAAACTCGTCATCCTCCTCCTCCCCCTCCTCCTCCTCCTCATAGTCATCGGTCTCCTCCTCCTACTCATGTTTATCATCATCATCGTCGTCATCGTCATCGTCATCGTCATCATCATCATCATCATCATCATCATCAGTCAGTGCCTTCATTGCAACACACGGGAGGTGTCGACTGTTCCTCAGGTTGTGGCCGCGCTGTCTGTGGCCGGCGCCCAGTATTCCTACTACCAAGGAAAGTGTCCCGCGGAGCATGCCGGCGTGGCCTTTTTCCGCGACCTGACTGACGACATCAGAAAGCCGCTCTTCATCCCCCTCATGTAAGCCAAGATGTGTGACGTTAGAACAGGTGGTGATGAGGACGACGGTAAGGACAATACCCATGATGATATTGATGGAAGATGGAAGAGTTAATCTCCACCTCTCTAAAGTGCGCAGTAGAAGTCGTTTTTTGTGAATATTGTGATCATAATGCTAAAAGTGGCTGTAGGTGTCTTATAATGGGACTAATGGTCATGCGTGTTGTATGAACGACAATGATTACAATGACGACGACGACAAGGCGACTACGATCATGATGATGACTGCTTCAGTGATGGTAATTTGAAAGGGCATTCTTTGAATTGTCACGTTTCTTGTACCTGCTACATAAGCAGTGATGCTAGCATTGTAATGAATAGAATGATAATGATGATGATAATCATGCTGCTGCTGCTGCTGCTGCTGCTGATGGTGATGATGATGTTGGTGATGATAATGACGATGATGATCTAGCATTGTAATGAAGAGAATGATAATGATAATAGTGCTGCTGCTGTTGCTGCTGCTGCTACTACTGCTGATGCTAATGGTGGTGGTGGTGATGATGATGACGATGATGATGATGATGATGTTGGTGATGATGATGATGATGATGATGATGATGATGATGATGATGATGATGCCTACGGATTCTCCTAACGGGTAAAACAATGCTGATGTTTGTGACGACGCTGACGAGGATGATGATAGTAATAACTATATGATAGAGATGATTATAATGACCAGTGTTACAATGAAAAAAAGTAACCCTTCTTACTTAAAGACCAACCCATCATTTGACATAGAAGTCTGGCCAAGGTGAATGTCATGGTTTGTACCAGACATCACATTACTGACTCTGACGACAAGTTTGAAGTAAAAAAAAAAACCCCAACAACAAAAAAACAAAAATGGAATAGCTGAGACGTCAAGCGAAGGAACAATCAAATTACAAAACAGAATTTATGCGATTAGATCCGTGGGGTCTTCTTTAGGGAGGACAAACAGTGTAACAAAACAAATGGAAACAAAGAACGAACAGTCTCATATCTTCGATCTGGATGAAAATGCGGCGTAGGTGACTGTGTTCATCGTCCTTTGTTTCCATTGTCTTTAATGTTGTTTGTCCTGGAAGAAGAAAACTCAACAGGTCGAAACGCAGTGTGTCTGTTCTGTAATTTGTTAATTCCTTCGTTTGTCAGTTTAGTAATTCCTTTCGTTTTGGGTTTTATATATTTCAATTTCCGCCAGCAGCCACCACGCTATGAAACCAAGGTTGACTTTTAAAAAAGAATCCCAGTGGAGGATGAACCAAGTCAGTCTTCACGCCACCGTTACACTGTCCCCCAGCTGGACATTGGCCTTCATCTCCAACAACATTCAGAGATCATTCTATCAGAGAAGCCCACATTTCACCTGTCTGTTGTGTGTGAAATAGAAAGCGAAAGAGCGTAGGCCCGTATTCTTCGTCTTTGTTGGTACAATTCCGTACAATCATTCTGGCCAAAGCCTCCTCCTCCTCCTCCTTCCTCTCTCTCTCTCTCTCTCTCTTTCTCTCTCTCTCCCTCTCCCCCCCTCTCTCTTTCCCCCCTCTCTCTCTCCCCTTCTCTCTCTCTCCACTCATATATATCCCCCGTCTCTACCTGTCCACCCCCTTCTCCTCCCCAACCCCCCACCTCCCCGTCGTGTCACGTCCCCCGGCTGACGCGGTCCATCCTGTTGCTGCGTTTGAGTCACTGTCCGTGCACGTCTTCACTCACTGCTTCCCGGCGCGGTCCATCCTGTTGCTGCGTTTGAGTCACTGTCCGTGCACGTCTTCACTCACTGCTTCCCGGCGCGGTCCATCCCTGTTGCTGCGTTTGAGTCACTGTCCGTGCACGTCTTCACTCACTGCTTCCCGGCGCGGTCCATCCTGTTTGCTGCGTTTGAGTCACTGTCCGTGCACGTCTTCACTCACTGCTTCCCGGCGCGGTCCATCCCTGTTGCTGCGTTTGAGTCACTGTCCGTGCACGTCTTCACTCACTGCTTCCCCGGCGCGGTCCATCCTGTTGCTGCGTTTGAGTCACTGTCCGTGCACGTCTTCACTCACTGCTTCTCGGCGCGGTCCATCCTGTTGCTGCGTTTGAGTCACTGTCCGTGCGTGTCTTCACTCACTGCTTCCCGGCGCGGTCCATTCTGTTGCTGCGTTTGAGTCACTGTCCGTGCGTGTCTTCACTCACTGCTTTCCGGCGCGGTCCATCCTGTTGCTGCGTTTGAGTCACTGTCCGTGCGTGTCTTCACTCACTGCTTCCCGGCGCGGTCCATCCTGTTGCTGCGTTTGAGTCACTGTCCGTGCGTGTCTTCACTCACTGCTTCCCGGCGCGGTCCATCCTGTTGCTGCGTTTGAGTCACTGTCCGTGCGTGTCTTCACTCACTGCTTCCCGGCGCGGTCCATCCTGTTGCTGCGTTTGAGTCACTGTCCGTGCGTGTCTTCACTCACTGTTTCCCGGTGCGGTCCATCCTGTTGCTGCGTTTGAGTCACTGTCCGTGCACGTCTTCACTCACTGCTCCTTTGGAAAGTGGGGAGACGGCAGGCGGAAATTGAAAGAAACTTAAAAGAAGAATTACAATTCCGCCGAATGAAAGGTTACAAATCACCAGACAAGAAAAGTGCCACGCGTTTCGACCTCTTTGGTCTTCTGAGGCAAGACAAACCAACATTCAAGACAATGAACACGAAGAACGAGCAATTACTTACCTCTTCAAAATGGACGCAAAATGGACAAAACACGACGCGTTTCGGCCTCTTTTGGTCCTCTTCAGGCAGGACAAACCACATTCAAGACAACATATGCAAAGAACGAACAATCCCATATCTCCTCGAAATAGGCGCAGAATGGATGGGCTTGGTTGCTTGTCTTGCCTGAAGAAGACCAGAGAGGTCGAAACACGTCACGTTTTGTCTTGTAACTTGTTTGCCTCTGTCGTTGGGCGGAATAGTAATTATTTTTTGTATGTTCGCTTGTTACCGTGTTAGCGCTGTGTGTGTTGACAGCCAGACCGGCTACCGCGGCTGGCACGTGGCGGTGGTGATCAATAATGCAATAAACCTGATCGGGTGACCGTCGGTTAGCTACGTCGTCGGCTCGAAAGCAGCGGAAATAGGTGTTCATCCGATGAGCACGTTCAGGTTCATCACTCAAGCTCACAGAATTTTCGCACTCAGAAAGTTCCAGACTGATGTAAGCCAGGTCATGGAGAGTACGCACATGAGACCCTGTGTTCATCGCTGCAGCAGGCTTACCGTGTTGTTGGCTATAGTTTTTTCCCCCTATGTCAACGCCAATAAAACGGACTGCTGTTTACAGGTTATAGATTGAACAAAGTGTTCTCTGTAGTGTGGGAGAGTCTGTCATACGTGGAATAATTATAATAATAAAAATATTGACGAAAAAGTGCGTCATTTGTGTGGATTCACTTTTTCCTTCCACATCTCCACCCCCACGCCCCTGTCCCTGTACCCTCCCTTCCCCCGCTCCCAGTTATCTTCTCCTGTGACTCTTCTGTCGGTAACATTGATTCTGTAGAGGATATCTGGCCCGATGGTTAAGAAGCGAGCACACACACACACACACACACACACACACACACACACACACACACACACACACACACATACACGCGCGCACACACGCACGCACGCACGCACGCGCGCAGGCACGCAGGCACGCACGCACGCACGGACGTAATTAAAATCCAAATCTATGACTCTAGTCCCAAACACCCTCTTTCTGTCTCTCTGTCTCTCTGTGTCTCTCGCATTTTCTCTCTCTCCCTATCTCTCTCTCTCTCTCTCCGTCCCTCCTTCTCTCTCCCTCTTTTTCCGTTCATATCTCTCCCTCCCTCTCCCTCCCTCCCCCTCATCCTCTCTCTCCATCCCCTTTCCCCCCTCTTCTCAGACATTATATTATGTCGGCCTAAGTCTTTCAGCTCAATCAGTAAACTGTCTGCCCAAACATACTGCAGCACTGAGAACCAGGGTGGCAACAGAAGAACACCAGCAAAAAGCAAAGTCGACAATGTCATGGCCATCAAAACGTACATAGAAGAAAAACAAACCCAGGATCGTGTGGGTGGCACTGTACAATGGCGACATGCTCTCTTCCTGGGAGCGAACCTGAATTCCACAATATAATGCAATGCAATACAATGCATTCAATACAGTACAGTACAGTACAGTACAGTACAGTACAGTACAGTACAGTACAGTACAATACAATACAGTCCAATGCAGTACATTACAGTATAGTACAATATGCAACCCAATGCAACACAAAAGAATCCCAGTGCAATGAATGCAACGCAATGTAACGCAATGGAATACAGTGTAAATGCTGTACAGCACAACACAATAAATGCGGTACAACATGATACAACACACACACGGTACAACATGTAATACAATACAAAG
>JADBJO010006993.1:47500-50000 GCA_016801955.1 Conus betulinus
GTTTGCCTGGCCTTGTCTTCCCATAGTTTGCCTGGTCGTGTCTTCCCATAGTTTGCCTGGCCCTTGTCTTTCCTTTGTTTGCCTGGTCTTGTCTTTCCATAGTTTGCCTGGTCGTGTCTTCCCTTGAGAGGAAATCTTAGATGAGGCAGGAAGCAGTGAACAATGGAAAAGATATAAGTACGGTAACTCTTGCTCCCTTGATGAGATAAAAGTACTCTCCCTTGACTCCAAGCAACAGCTGTTTACAATACCAAATCGCCCAGCGGGAATGTCAACACAGAAAACAACACACACACACACACACACACACACACACACACACACACACACACAGAGAGAGAGAGAGAGAGAGAGAGAGAGAGAGAGAGAGAGAGAGAGAGAGAGAGAGAGAGAGAGAGAGAGAGAGAAAACAAACACAGAGACATCTCCAAGACTTGTCTTCGCTTGCTTCAAAGCAAACTTAAAAGACAAAAAGTACTATTCCTCGGACGAAAGGGATAAGAAATCACAAGACAAACACAACGCGTTTCGACCCCCCTTTGATCTTCTTCAGGCAACATAGCCAACATTGGGGACCATCAACGTTCATTTTGCGGCCCAATTCGAGGAGCTATGTGATCGCTCGTTCTTCGTTTTCATGGTCCTGAGTGTTGTTCATCTCTTCTCTGAAGAAGACCAGAGAGGTCGTAATGCGTCGTGTTTTGCCTTTTAATTTGTTTGTCCCTTTCGTCCTGCGGAAATCTGTTTTTCTTATTTCATTTGCCGCTTGCAGTCCTCCCACCCTCTCCCTCCTACACACACTTTGAAACTTGCCTTGTTTTGGTTTTGTCTCGGGATGCTTGCCCATTTCTTCCCTCGGTTTGCTTTGCCTTCCCTTGCCTGGTCTTGGTTTGCCTTTGTCTTTGTCTTTGTCCCTTGCTTTGGCTGGGGATGTCTCTTCGTTTTGTTGCGTGTGGTCTGCGTTGACATTTCTGCTAAGCGATCTGATGTTGTAAGCAGCAATCGTTTGGAGTTATGGGCATGGAATTCATATCCTCATGGGAGCAAGTTACCCCGCTCATTCCTTATTTGTCTTTCCGTGGCTCTGTTTGTCTTTTTTCTTCGTTTGTTTGGTTGGTTTCCTTTGCCTTGCTTTTTGGGGTGGGGGGGGGGGTGGGGGGGGGGGGGGTGGGGTGGTGGTGGGCGGGGGTTGCTTCCCTTGCTTTGCTTTGAATTGCTTCGTATTACATTAATATGATTTGTCTTGTATTCTCTTACTTTGGTTTGACTCGCATTCCCTGGTCATGACTTGTCTTGTATTCCCTTGCTTTACTTTTGTCTTGTATTTCTCTGGCTTTGTTTGCCTTGTATTCCCTTGCTTTACTTTGTCTTGTATTTCTCTGGCTTTGTTTGCCTTGTATTCCCTTGCTTTACTTTGCCTTGTATTTCTCTGGCTTTGTTTGCCTTGTATTCCCTTGCTTTACTTTGTCTTGTATTTCTCTGGCTTTGTTTGCCTTGTATTCCCTTGCTTTACTTTGCCTTGTATTTCTCTGGCTTTGTTTGCCTTGTATTCCCTTGCTTTACTTTGTCTTGTATTTCTCTGGCTTTGTTTGCCTTGTATTCCCTTGCTTTACTTTGCCTTGTATTTCTCTGGCTTTGTTTGCCTTGTATTCCCTTGCTTTACTTTGTCTTGCATTCCCTTGCTTTACTTTGCCTTGTATTTCCCTAGCTTTGTTTACCTTGTTTTTCCCCTTGCTTTGGTTTACCTTGTATTCCCTTGCCTTGCATTCCTTTGCCTTGGTTTGCCTTATATTCCCTTGCTTTGGTTTGCCGTGTATGTATGTATGTATGTATGTACGCATGTATATATGTATGCATGCATATATGCGTGCATGCATGTATATTATTATGTATGTATGTATTCATGCATGTATGTATGTGTGTATGTATGTATATGTATGTATGTATGTATGTGTATGTATGTATGTATGTATGCATGCATGTATGTATGCATGCATGTATGTAAGTATGTAAGTTATGTGTATAGATGAAAGTGTGAACGTGTACGTATGCATGTATGTATGTATTTTATACGTACGTACCTACGTATGTATACATGTATATACGTATCAATCATATGCATGGATTGTATTATTTTGTATAATTCGCGATCAAAAACAAATTTCTTGAACTGTGTGGTTCATAACCAGCCATACACACACACACACACACACACACACACACACACACACACACACACACACACACTCTAATGTATTTTTGTGTTTTTTTGCTACGGATGTTTTTTTTGTTTAACTCTTAAAGTGCACTTGGCCATAGATTTTTCCCAGGGTGTGATGGCCAGATTGTTATTGCTGACCTTCACGTCTCAATCAGGGAAATAGGGCTACACATGTTTGAATGGTCATGTCTGTCTGTCTGTCTGTCTTTGTCTGTCTGTCTGTCTGTCTGTCTGTCTTTCTTTACTAACCACCCAACCACTCTCACTGTCTTCTCTGTC